>SJXQ01007009.1:87565-156773 GCA_006408695.1 Aepyceros melampus | reverse complement strand
TTGGACTGTGAAGAAGGCTGAGCGCAGAATTGATGCTTTTGAACTGTGGTGTTGGAGAAGACTCTTGAGAGTCTCTGGGACTGCAAGGAGATCCAACCAGTCCATTCTGAAGATTAGCCCTGGGATTTCTTTGGAAGGAATGATGCTAAAACTGAAGCTCCAGTACTTTGGCCACCTCATGCGAAGAGTTGACTCATTGGAAAAGACCCTGATGCTGGGAGGGATTGGGGGCAGGAGGAGAAGGGGACAACCGAGGATGAGATGGCTGAATGCCATCACTGACTCAATGGACGTGAGTCTGAGTGAACTTCAGGAGATGGTGATGGACAGGGAGGCCTGGCGTGCTGTGATTCATGGGGTCGCAAAGAGTTGGACACGACTGAGTGACTGAACTGAACTGAACTAAAAACCAACCAATACATGGTACTTCATTATGGCAGCCCAAGGAAACTCATGCAACTCTCCTTGTCCGTTTCCTATTGTACTGGTCTTAAACCATGGTTAGATCTTGTCCCTGGCAAGTCAGTGGGATAGATAACAGCAAGTTGGGACCCCTGACAGAAGTGAGAAGTGGAGAGAAGGGTGAAGTGCAAGGCAGTTCTTATCTACATTAACTGACCCAAACCTGATGATTGATGCATTTTTCCTCTGCCCATGTAGTGAATCTCCAATGAGCAAAGCACTTCTCTCCAAGTGTGAATAGGAGCAGCAGGATGTAATAACTGATTATGTGAATCAGCTTGCCCTTACAACTTATGTTATCTGTGTGGCAAAGGAGAGGGGCAGAGAGATCGATATTTGAGTTGAGAAATACAATGGAATATCCCTAAAACTCAACACCAAGACCAACAGGAGTCCACATAGCACCAGAGAAACCCACAGACTCCGACCTTGATTGTTTAGTTGAGGAAGCAAAAACTGGGATGAAAACTGCCTGAGTACCACATGATTAGCCGTATTGGTGGTAGTGGTTTAGTTGCTAGTTTGTGTTCAACTCCTGGGACTCCATGGACTGTAGCCTGCCAGGCTCCTCTGTCCATGGGATTTCTCCAGCAAAATTACTGGAGTGAGTTGCTATTTCCTTCTCCAGGGGATCCTTCTGACCCAAGGATCGAACCTCATTCTCCTGCATTGCAGGCAGTTTCTTTACCAACTGAGCCATCAGGGACAGAATTACTGGAGGCTGGTAAATTGGGAATTATTTAAGCAGGATCTTTCTCTTTAAAAACCACTTTCCCCTCCCATTTCTCTTCCTCTTTTCACTCTCTGTCTTTCTCTCTTTCTGTTCCTCTCTGTCTCTCCTCTGCCCCTTTCTCTCATACACACACCCCCATTGGCTAAATTCTGTGAGACCAGCAATGTCCTATTGCAGATATTCTGGGCAGACACTGGAAAAAGGTATCTCTTGGTTCTAAATGTTCAACCATTGAGGCACTAGAGGAAGCCTTAGTGCTCTGACTTCTCCCAGAGGAGCCCGTGGCCATGCTGATGAGGCCACAAGAGCTGTCCCCAGACTGACCAGGGACTGGCAGAGGTGTTTTTCAGGTCACTCCAAAGGGCTTTGCTTTCAATCCTGGTCACGTCTTTCTGGGAATCTGTAAGCCACCTTCCTGCCTCTCTTCTCCATAGTTGCCAATTTGTAATTGTTCATCTGGGTTCTCATTTTTCCAGACCAGCTGCAGAAAGAGATGGACACACTAGGCTCCCTCCTTCCTTGCTTCTTCATGAGTTCTTATCTCCATTACACATCTTGTTTCTTTTTCTCTCCATTTTTCTATCACTGGGAAAAGGCTACAAGACAAGGTAACAGAGGTAAAGTTCATAAACAAAGTTCTAAAAACTCACACAAAGCTGTCAGACTAAGAATTCTTATTTCTTTTGGTCCCTTCCCTCAGTGACTATGACCACAGATCCTGACTTTCTAGGCTGTTCTGTAAGATGATTTGGGTCAATTGCTAATTTTCCATCCTCAAGAGTGGAATTTATTAACCCCTCTCCCTACTTTTTCTTTAATGAAGGAAAGACCAAATGATATAATCTTGGTAACTTGACAAAAATGTTGCAGATTGATTAGCATTATTATTACTGAGTGGGTAAACCAGGCATTAAAAAAAAAATAACCTTTTCAGTGTCACCTATGGGTCATGTTGCAAAGACTATAACCTTATTGTGGACCTTGGAGAATGTCCTTCATTTTGAAGGTGATAAAAGTCAAGAGTACCAAGAATATGGGGTGGCAAAAGGATAAATATTGAATGACTTCACTTATATAAGGCACTTGAATAGTCAAAAATTTTTTAGTAGTTAAATTCATAGAGACAAAAAATAGAACAGTGGTTCCCAGGGAATGGGGAGGGGTGGGGTTATAGAGAGTTACTGTTTGATGGGTTTTGGTGAGTTTCAATTTGGGATGGACTGTAGCCACCAGGCTCCTTTGTCTATGGGATTCTCCGGGCAAGAATACTGGAGTGGTTGCTGTGCCCTCCTTCAGGCGATCTTCCCAAACCAGGGATGAACGATCAAACCCATGTCTCTTAAATCTCCTGCACTGGCACGCATGCGCGCGCGCGCGCACACACACACACACACACACACACACACAGAATGTGGATTACATTCTCTAAAAGTAAAAGTGTAAAAGAAGGCGGAGTGTAAGTCCTGCAAGGCAGCCATTCCTGGCCCTGGTAATGGCAGCCATCTTTTCTCACTGAAGTCATCTGAAAAAGAGATGACTCGAAGATAGTGTATCTTGGTGAAAGTGATATTCCAGAGACCTCCTTATGAGTGTTCTGTAGTTACGAATCTGCACTATGAAACCTGTGGGATTCTCATATTAAAGGGAAAAAAAAAATGGTAACACAATCCACTCATCAAATAATGCAAAATGAACATTCTTGTTTTCTCTGACTTCTCACAGTCAGCCCCAACATTCTTTATTTGTAATGCAAATACAAGAAAACAGAATTCTTGAGTCCCTTTTGAAATTTTCTTTTGAAACTAACCTTTTTCCTGGAGAGATATATTAAATTCTTAGAAATTGCCAAGCA
This sequence comes from Aepyceros melampus, assembly GCA_006408695.1. NCBI lineage: Eukaryota > Metazoa > Chordata > Mammalia > Artiodactyla > Bovidae > Aepyceros > Aepyceros melampus. Next base: position 153,726 of record SJXQ01007009.1, on the reverse strand, counting down.
GCTACTTCTCATATAATAGAATTTTGCCTCAGTGAAGGTTCTTAAACACTTTGGCTTTCAAGAATTATCTGTGAAAAAAAATATGAATATACCTTCTCCCATTAACAGTGGGGTCCATGTCACATGAGAGTACTTTCTGAGAATATTAACATTATAATATAATCCTGAAATTTTTCATTAAGAGAAAGTCATTCTTCATATACCTATAGCAATTAATTATTAAACATTACAATAAGCTATTCCAGTCTTATTCAAATAAGCTCTGAAAATACCAACCTAACGTTAGTTAACTTATTCTGGAAAGAGTTCCCTGAGATTTCAGTGGATGTGCAGGCTCCTTAGAATCCTGGTTTAGAAAGCTGGCACCAGACAGAATTGGTTTACAAACTTGTCCTGTACTTCTTAGCTTATATAATCTTGAACAAGTGAATTTGGACTTAATTTTCCTGAGCCTCAGTTTTCAAATCTATAAAATGGGACTGATGATAATTCACATCTAACAGTGTTGATAAAAAATAATTAAATAAGATATAAGACTCTGAGTAGGCAGAAGCAGCTGATCACCTACCATTGTTTCTTTTGGCTTTTTGTGTGTGTTTTGTCTGGGTCATATATAGTGTTTTCTATTAAGTTTTGCTTGAATAAAAAAGATATTTTTGAAAATGACTGTGATAATGTATGGAAAGTGCTATGTACAGTGCTTGGCATGTATAAGAGTACCTGCTGTGATGTGTTCACTCTTTTATAGCCAAATCATCCATCCATCCAGCAGTCCATTCATCCATCCATTCATTTGCTAAAACAAACATTTATTGAAAACCTCTGTGCCTGGAGCTCTTTTAGAGTCTATGAATGAAATGGACAAAGGTTTTTATCCCCATGGAGCTCCCATCCTAGTCAAGGCAGATAGCTGCCATCCTAGGCAAGGCAGGTAGATAGTAAAGAGGGAATAAAAAAATCAGTGAGTTATCAGTGCTGGGAAGCAAATGATCACAGCAATGGGATAGGGAATGATGGAGGGAGAGGTGAGGCTTATTCTTCAGTGGTTATTCAGAGTGGGTAGAGGATTCCTCTCTGAGGACTTAACATTTGAACGGAGACCAGAGCAATGTGAAGTCAGGTATATAAATATGTGAGAAAATGGTGGTGCAGGTACTTAAAAGTCCAAGCAAATTAATCTGGAGATCCAGAATTCTAGGGAAAACTTTATGAATTAAAGCTGTGGCAAATTCTGGGGCTTCCCAAGTGGTGCTAGTGGTAAAGAACCTGTCTGTCAATGCAGGACACTTAAGAGATGCGGATTCAGTCCCTGGGTTGGGAAGATCCCTTGGAGAAGGGAATGGCAACCCACTCCAGTATTCTTACCTGAAGAATTCCATGGACATAAGAGACTGGCAGGCTGCAGGCTATGAGGTTGCAAGAGTCGGACATGACTGAAGCAACTTAGCAGACACGCATATGCCCCAGGCCTGACTCAAAGGCTGCAGGTGCTGGGTGTGGGCTGTGTGCTCATGAGTCCACGATCACTGAAGTATCTGTCTACCAAGTTGCCAGCTCCTGGCTCAATTCTTGCACCCACAGAAGGCTCTATAGAAGCATCCATTTTGGGGGCAGCTGGAATTAATTGAGTTTTGGGAGGTATGTAGTCATGCATATTGAAATAAGAGCACCAGTGATACTGTGGTTGATGGCAGCAGACAGCTCTGCTTTGTCCATGTCTCCTTCTAGCCAAATAGGATACCTGGCTGTGGAGTGCCAGAGACAACAGTCAGGGTAGTGACCAAAATCAGTGAATGAGCAGACTGTGTTGGCAAAGCCAAGGCAGAATGGGAGGATTTGGCAGCAGATCAGAAGCATGAGAGACTGAGCAACTAAGTACAGCGCAGCACAGAAACAGAAAAAGTAGGTAATACTGGGGTTGAGAACTATGATGCGGAGAGGTTAAGCGACTAGATAAATATCTGAGCCGCAGTGACATAACCATACATCTTCTAAACAGGGCTTCTGCTGCCCTTGTCTTGGGTTGGAAAGTTGCTGGTTTAGTCTCTGAATGGAGCTGTTTGTGTGGGAAGTCTTGGGACTCTACCAAGCTAGATGCTGAATCATCACAGGGAAGAAGGAGGATGGGTGAAACTGTTTACATGTTGGATGTGTGAAAAAGAAAAGGAAAGGAAAGGAAAGTTAGTCACACAGTCATGTCCAACTCTGCGATCCCATGGACTGTAGCCTGCCAGGTTCTCTGTCCATGGAATTTTCCAGGCAACAGTAGGGAAGTGGGTTGCCATTCCCTTCTCCAGGGATCTTCCCTACTCAGTGATCGAACTCGGGTCTCCTGCATTGCAGGCAGTGTGTGAAGGCGCTCGTAAATTGTCCAAGTAATTCAGAAAGTATTAACTAAATGTGGGTTATTTGCTCCAGATTACAGTAGACATTATTGTGGGCACATTTTGGGGTCCTCTAAAGAAGCAATGGAATACCCTAGTTTTAGAGATCTAGAAGGCCTTGTGTTCTGACCAATTCATGGAATCCCTCTCTACAAGAATTCTAGATTAGGTTCTACCACTTATTTGTAATGGAAAGCATGATGCTATTAATTGACTCCTTAGAAATTATTTCTTCCTCTGAAAATTATGAATAATCCCTTCCCTGTGTGATAATGTGTCTGTGAGTGTAGGTACATTTTAAACCTTCAAAGATTTTACAAATGCAAGCTTTGTTTCTTATGGTTAAGAGAGGAGTAAAAGGCACTATGGGATAATAGGTAGAGGAGTGGATTGGTACAGCATGAATGTGGCTATGAAAGTAGAGTCTTTGCCATTTACAGGACCTTGATTTTTTAATTTTTTATTAAAGTTTTTAAGTTTTTTTAAAAAATATAGACCATTTTTAAAGTCTTTACTTTGTTACAGCATTGTCTCTGTTTTATGTTTTGAATTTTTGGCCATGAAGCATGTGGGATCTTAGCTCCCCAACCAGGGATTAAACTCACACTCCCTGCATTGGAAGGAGAAGTCTTTACCACTGGATGGCCAGAGGAGTTCCCCGACAATGGGCCCTTGATAAGGCTGGACCTTCACTCACACTTGGAAATTTGGAATCCTCAGATTTGGGGGTATTCAGAGTGAGTCTTGCCATTGAATTCAGAAAGGTCAGGCCTTGGAAAACTGACCCAAGGTACTCAAATTCTGGAGAGACTGATGTAACCAGACCACCAATGGTTTATTCAGTACTGCTCCCCCCATCCCCCTAAACACACACACCACTGCTCAGCACGAAATGTTAAGATCCCTTGATTCTGTGATAATCTTCATCCTGTGATCTAATGTATTTTGCCTATAGCCTGGTTTTGGATTAAAACAAGCAACTCATCTTTTGTATTTTTTAAGTCTGAGAATTTAAGCTCAGTCCCCCCTTTTGATTTTATAGAGAAAAGAGATAAACACGGGTTAAACAACTCCTCACAGTTACATAAGGATTCAGGGAGAAGAGAGCAGGGTAAGACCTCCCATGTGCTCAGTTTTACCACTTCTTGGGGAGGCCTGGTATAAGAAACTAATTTTAGACCTCTTTTACTAGTCATTGTTCTCCTATTAAGTAGCTTCAAAAAATACCCTTACATAGGCTTAATTCAGACATTTATAAGGTGTTGGTACATTTTTTTTAAGAATACAATTGGAGGAATGAATTTGGCTCGCCCATTAATACTAATATTAGACTCTTGGCATACTAATTTGTATAAACTCCCTCATGTATCTGCATGGCCATTTGGATGCCTACCTGCCCACCATACTCACATTTCTCTATCAATCGAGAGGGAAAAATAAAATCTTAAAAATTTACCAATTACCACTTTACTGTAGAAAATGTGTATAAGAATCCCCAGAGAAAAAGAAATGAATGACTAAAGTGTTATAAACATGAAGCTGGATTTTCCCTCATTTGCCCCAGGAAACACAAGGGACTCCTTCTAGTGCTAATTTAATAATATGCCAAGGTTCTGCATCTGTGTGCATATCCAAAGACTAATTGCATTTTCAGAGGGTGTCTCCAGTTAAACTGGGTTTGCATAAGACATTTAAATATCCCAGGTGGTGCTAATGGTAAAAACCCACCTCCCAACGCAGGAGACAAGATCCCATCTCTGATTTGGGAAGATCCCCTGGAGGAGGGCATGGCAACTCACTCCAGCCTGGAGTATCCCATGGACAGAGGAGCCTGGTGGGCTACAGTCCATAGGGTTGCACAGAGTCAGACACGACTGAAGTGGCTTAACATGCAGGCATGCACGTTTGTGTGTTTGGCTGTGCCAGGTCTTAGATGCAGCGTGTGGGATCTTTGATCTAGCTGCAGTATGGGAACTCTTAGTTGCGGCATGTTGGATCTAGTCCCCTGACCAGGGATTGAACCCTGGACCTTGCCATTGCGAGCCTTGTGTCTTCGCCACTGCACCACCAGTGAAGTCCCTTGTGAGGACATTTTAATAGGTCAGGAGAATGACCTTCACAGGTCTCTTCAAGCCAGGAATACCATTCCCAGGGGGTTTGAAGGGTCACGTGGGGAATGTACATCCCCCTATAGTTTCACTGTTGACTGCTCAACACCATTCCCTTTCATACTCTGACCATAATTATTAATAACAACTACACTGCATGGCACTAATTGTCTATTACAGTATACAAATACCTTCATATTTCAAAAGGATCTTATTTAATTCTTTGAAGACTGCGGAAGGTAGAAATGATCCTTCTTTCACTTATGAGGAAACTGAGGTCCAGAGAGGTTTAGCAAGGTTTCTAAGATCACCTGGCCGGTCAGAAAAAGAGGTGGACTAAGGCCCAGTTCTTGTGACCACGGACCTGCTTTTCTTAATTATATCTCATCTGTTGGAGGAGGTAAAAACACACTTTCCAAATTCACAGAAAATTCACTTTGCAAAAAGTTTCACAACAAAGTTCTTTGAGTCAAGTTCTCCAATGTACTTAAAATCTGATCTAATTTACAAGCCATTGTTTACATTGCTTTAGGAGAAACAGCTCCAGCATGAATATCTGTTCATATAAGGGCACATTGTATGGGATGGGAGGAAAGCCATTTTGTTTGCTTTAATGGCAGAAAAACCTGGCAGATCTCTAAATTACCTTTGGATGGCACCATTTGACTAATCCCCTTCTTGTGAGGGTGTGGTCTACATTCAAGACATAAAATATTTCACTGCTCAGATGCTGAGAACTTCGGTACTCTAAGAGTTGTTTATCTTGTTTTAGGAATGATGGGAAAATTCAGTTAAGGATTTGAGTCTTTTATTGTTGCTATTAGTAATGCTACCTTTTGAATGCTGATGAAAGAAAGCATTTCAATTGCTCAAGTTGGATTGGATCAGAGAAGACGTTTAAAAAAATTAGACAGAATCATTCTGTTCACAAGATTAGTCCAGAGGTTGATGACTAAAGAAAATAGAGAAAAGCTAAAAGGAAGGACCACAAGAACTTGCATTAGAGTAAGCCCATTTATTAAAAGCTCAACTTTGTGGTCTTACTTATACAGTCATATCAGTGAAATCGACTGCTTGCAGGGTGTGATTAAAGCTGTGTCTATACAACAGCAAAATGCCAAGTTGAAAAGTGACAGATCCAATTAACAAACTTGTTTTTTTTCCCCAAAGATAGTGTTCAACTGGTTTTGTAGCATTTTCCTCATTAAACTGGCAGAACCAACCACTTGGTCTGGTATCACAAAGATAGGGTCCATGAAATCTTTCTGAAGGTTTCTTCTCTTTCCTCTTAAGTGTTCATTGACAGATTTTTTTTTTTCTCTCCTTCCTGGCCTTTTCCTAGAGTTTAACAACAATCCCTATGACTTAGGAAAAACACTGTCCCAAAGTTGTTTATGGATTTCAGGGCAGCTTAATTAAGTGCACTCCAAGCGTTCTGAAAGAAATAACTTTATTCAGTGATTATCACGATTTCTTCATTTCCCAGTTTTTGCTTGAACGGATCCCATCTGTGTGTTTGAGGATCAGTGTGGGTGGGAAATCCAATTACATCAATATTTTATTTTCAGAAAAATAGCCGGCAGGAGGGTCCACCGAGACCCATTACATTTTTCGGAGTTCAGTACGATTGAGTGCTATTAAATAAACCACTGGCATATAATCGACTGCCATTTATTTCCATGAGGAATGATCTGTTACAGTGGATAGAAACCATTCAGTACCATCGACAAACAGACAGTTCACAGCCTTAAATTAGTTAGCCTATTTTTGTAATGAATAGAGACTTAATTCGAGTTTCCTCATCCTGGGAACATGAAACAAAATTATATCATACAGTGAGTAACGGTTTGAGAAACTTTTAATTTAGTTTGGCACCACGGGTTCTTCTAATTACTGCTGACTCTTCACACAGCAGAGACAGTGACCCCAAGCCCAGGAGCAAAACAGCTGCTTCTCACCTGCAGATTCATTATTGAACTAATTATTCTTCAAATAATTTTGTAATATTCACACTGAACACCACTATGGACCTATAAAATAGGCTGAAGTCACTTAGGGTGCGCTGTCCTGCTTGCTTCTGCACCCTACCCCCACTCCACTTAGTTAGACACAGAGCCTGCCCCAACCACCTAGGGGAGGAAAATGTCATTGGCTTTGGAAAAAAGTTGGTTTTGTTTTGAATTAGCATTCTGAATTCATGCTTCCAGACCCAGTGTGGCTAGTTTTTGCTTGTGGGCCAAAGAGTGTTTATAAAAACCTTCAAGTAGTCATCAACACTTGGAAATTGGAGATTTTACATAGGAATCTACATTTCTGACTTTTCCTAGAGATTGGACAATCTGGCAACGCTGAACTTACTTTTCCAAGAGACACCAGTTAGCTAGGGCTAAGTCATCAGTTCCCCTTTCAGGAAGGGCATGTGCTTATCAAACTCTATAGCCCATGTGGGTTCCAGGAATCAGTTACTGGTCATCATTCTATACCTGTCTCCATTTTATTTCCTACCTGGTTCTAAGGATTTGAATTTCATGAGCTCTAGCAATTCTTACTCTTAGAGGTCCTGTTTCACATCATATTAAATATATTTAAACCACATGCCACATTTAATAGAGATTTTTGGGGAAGGGAGGAGCCAAAAAGGATTTGGTAAGGATTATAAATTTTCTCCTTTGAAAAATTCATTTTTTCCATTTTCATATTTTGGAGTATGTGTCTATATTTGGATATAGATACAAAATATATAATATACATATGTATGTAAACATATATGTACATGCATGTATAATAGTATACATTATATATAATATGGTATATGTTATATAGTTAAAAGTATAATAATACACTTAATTTATATACAAATTTTCAGACACTATCATAGATCCTTTAAAAGTGCATCTGCGTAAGGCGCTGCCTGAATTGCTTCAGGAATCAAAGGGGCCTACAGATCTCCACTGGTGTTTGAAGTTGCGTCCTGGCTTGGCACCAATTGGCATTTTAGAGATTAGAAAAGCCTGGACGGTATCCCAAAGGATGAGCGAGAAGTTCACTGACATTGGAGTGGAGGAAGAATGTGGCCTCCCATATCTTTCTGGGGTTTAGAGTTTGGAGATTTCATTCAATTAGATCCCTGGGTCTCACTGGGACACTGTTTCCAGGCTTGCAGCGGGATGTTGCTGGGGTGAGGGGATGGTTCTGGGTACCAGACACATATTAAAACCTTGCTACCTTGAGCACATTCACTTTGGAGGCATCATTACATTCAACTTAATTAATTTATTTTTAGTTACAGTTGGATTTTACATTTGTAGACTTTTAATTGAACCATGAATTAATTTTAGATTTTGTAGCTTTCTTTTTGCAGTTGGGAGCCAATGTGTTTATCTTGTTCAGAGACTCCAGCTCTTTAATTTGCCCTTAACAATCTTTTAGGCCTGAAGCATGAAGCTTTGTTGACTTACAAGGATGACATCTCTTTGGTAAACAGGCTCATGGTGTCTCTGGGGTCTGTAGGATTTCTGGCCAGATGGTCAGTGCCTCTCTCTGACTGTCTACAGCTCAGCTTCTCTTTCCAATTTTTAGCAGAAGATTCCCAGAGAGAGCTATTTTTTAATATGGCTCTCCTCAAAAGCCCCTGAACTCAAATCCATAATAGCATTGTAGGTCCCCTGATACGGCGAGAGGAACTTAGCCCAAGGAACGTGGCTTCTTAATACAGCTTATGCAACACCCAAAGTCTCTATCTCTCCCAGTGTTGAGCAAAAAAGTAGAATCAACTGGGAGTTTATTAAAAAGAAGATTCCCAAGTTCATCGCCATAATTACTGAAGTTTTAAACTGGAAAAAAATTCAGGGTACCTTTTAAACTGATGGTTTAAAAAAATCTCTATTTTCTGTAATTGCTAATAAAAGATAGCATTTTTTATTATAATGGTAGGCAACAAAACATAATTACCATTAACTACGCCTGTGACTTGTCACAAGTGGAAATCACAGATATTTTCATATTACATTGCAGTGTTGGTAGATATCTTAAATTGTCTTTTATGCTCCTTTCTACTTCCAAATGATGATAGTTATGAGACAACAACTAGGTCTTACTATTTATTATAGCAATAGAGAGGCTTATGTATTTTGATATTTTTTATTTCTCTATTATAATATTTTTATAACTGCATCCTGATATTGGTGTTCTTTGTTATTTTATGTATTTTATTTTAGGCATTAAAGCATTCTTCTGAGAAGGTGTCCATAGACTTTACTAGACGGCCAAAGAGATTGATGTCACAAACAAAGGAAGGCTGGACTAGAGCTGAGATCTGGCTGGTGAGTGGATCCACCCTTCAACATTAGGAGGAAGATTCCAGGCTAAGGAAGAAGGTGGAGCAAAAGGCTTCATGTGGGAAAGGACCTGGATTTTAAGATCAGAAGGAAGCCAGGGAGGTTAGAAGCAAGGGGCATGGAAAAAGTGGAAATATCCGTGGTTAGTGAAGTAAATGGGGAGAGAAGAGGGGAGTGGATTTTACTCTGTGTTATTGGAAGTAGTTGGAGGGTTTCGGCAGGGAGTGATATGATTAAGGCTGTGGAGTAGAAAGGTTTTTTTTGAGGAAAGGTATTAAGTACAAAAAATCCCACAGAATTCTAGGCATAAGTAGAACTGCAAAAGATAAAACTATCAGAATACAGTTATCAAAACATATCTTAAAATTGTTAACATAAAATATGTGTATTTTATTAACATATTAAATAACAAGATCTAACATGGAGGTAACCATTAAATATTGTGCAGCAACAGTAGAAGTAGAAAAATGAGAAAATTGGAAGACTCACATTTTCCAACTTCAAAACTTTATTGCAAGGCTACAATAGTGAAGATACTGTGGTTTTGGAACAAGGGTAGACATATAGATTAGTGAATGGAATTTACAGTCCAGAAGTAAACATTTATGTTTATTGTCCACTGGTTTTCAAAAAGGGTGCCAAATAATTCATTGGGGGAAGAATGTCTGTATTAACAAATGCTGGGATAATGGTGTATCTATATGTTAAAAAAAAAAAAAAAGAAGGTAGATACCTTCCTCCCACCATACACAAAACTTAAGGGCCGGGATCGCAGACTTAAGCAGAAGTGGTAACACTATAAAAACTTTTAGAAAGAAGTGTAGGAGTAAATCTTTGTGACTTTTAATTAGGCAGTGAGTTCTTAAATATGATGCCAAAAGCAAATGTGACAAAAGAAAATAATAAATAACTTAGATTTCATTGAAATTAAAAGTTTTATTCTACAAATGAAGCCATCAAGAAAGTGAAACAGCAGCCTGCAGAATGGGAGATGATATTTGCAAATCATATATCTGATAAAGTATGCACATCCATATATAGAAGTCTTACAACTCAATATCAAAAAGACAAAGCAATTAAAAAATGGATGAAGGTTTTGAATAGCTATATTTCTTCAGGAAGGTATGAAAGTGTTAGTCACTCAGTTGTGTCTGACTTTTTGTGACCCCATGAACTGTAGCCCACCAGACTCCACGAAATTCTCCAGGCAAGAATATTGGAGTAGGATGCCATTTCCTTCTCCAGGGCATCTTTCCCACCCAGGGATCAAACCTGAGTCTCCGACATTGAAGGCAGGCTCTTTACCAACTGAGCCACCAGGAAAGAAGGTATACTAGTGACCAATAAACACATGAAAAGATGCTCAGTATCAATAGCCATAAGGACAATGCACATCAAAATCACAATAAGACACCACTTCACACTAGGAAGGCTATAATCAAAATGACAGAGAAAAACACATGTTTGTGAGAATGTGGATAAATTGGAACCCTTTATGAATTCCTGATTGGAAATGCAAAATGGTGCAGTCACTTTGAAAAAGGTATGGTAGTTTTTCCAAATGTTAGTGGAGAGTTAGAGTTGCATGTGATTTAGCAATTCAGTTTCTAGGTGTCTACCCAAGATAAATGAAAGCATATGTCTATGCAAAAACTTGCATTCAGATATTCACAGCAGCGTTATTCATAATAGCCAAAAAGTGGAACCAACTCAAATGTCCATCACCTTCTGAACTGAAAAAGGAACTGTGGCACAGCCATATAATCAAACGCCACTGAACAGTAAAAAGAATGAAATACTGATGCAAACTGCAACTTGGATGAACCTCAAAAACGTTATGCTGTGTTTAAGAATCCAGTAACAGAATAGCATGTATTGTATGATTTCACAAATAGGCAGAGGCAGAACATAGACAAGGAGTTACCTGGGGTGGGAAGGTGGGATTAAAGTGGCAAAGTGACTTTTAATAAGTTTCAGTTCAGTTCAGTTCAGTTCAGTTGCTCAGTCGTGTCCGACTCTTTGCGATCCTATGAATCACAGCATACCAGGCCTCCCTGTCCATCACCAACTCCCGGAGTTCACTCAGACTCATGCCCATTGAGTCCGTGATGCCATCCAGCCATTGCATCCTCTGTCGCCCCCTTCTCCTCCTGCCCCCAATCCCTCCCAGCACCAGAGTCTTTTCCAATGAGTCAACTCTTCACATGAGGTGGCCAAAGTACTGGAGTTTCAGCTTCAGCATCATTCCTTCCAAAGAAATCCCAGGGCTGATCTCCTGCAAAATGGACTGGTTGGCTCTCTTTGCAGTAGAAAGGGACTCTCAAGAGTCTTCTCCCAACACCACAGTTCAAAAGCATTAATTCTTCGGCGCTCAGCTTTCTTCACAGTCCAACTCTCACATCCATACATGACCACAGGAAAAACCATAGCCTTGATTAGACGAACCTTTGTTGGCAAAGTAATGTCTCTGCTTTTGAATATGCTATCTAGGTTGGTCATAACTTTTCTTCTAAGGAGTAAGCGTCTTTTAATTTCATGGCTGCAGTCACCATCTGCAGTGATTTTGGAGCCCCCAAAAATAAAGTCTGACACTGTCTCCCCATCTATTTGCCATGAAGTGATGGGACCAGATGCCATGATCTTTGTTTTCTGAATGTTGAGCTTTAAGTCAACTTTTTCACTCTCTTCTTTCCCTTTCATCAAGAGGCCTTTTAGTTCCTCTTCACTCTCTGTCCTAAGTCATCTGCATATCTCAGGTGATTGATATTTCTCCCAGCAATCTTGATTCCAGCTTGTGCTTCTTCCAGCCCGTGTTTCTCATGATGTACTCTGCATATAAGTTAAATAAGCAGGGTGACAACATACAGACTTGAGTGAGTGAGTGAGTGAGTGAAGTCGCTCAGTCGTTTCTGACTCCTTGCGACCCCGTGGACTGTAGCCTACCAGGCTTCTCCATCCGTGGGATTCTCCAGGCAAGAATACTGGAGTGGGTTGCCATTTCCTTCTCCAGGGGATCTTCCTGACCCAGGGATCGAACCTGGGTCTCCCGCATTGGAGGCAGACACTTTAACCTCTGAGCTACCAGGGAAGCCGATAAACTCCTTTTCCTATTTGAATCCAGTCTGTTGTTCCATGTCCAGTTCTAACTGTTGCTTCCTGACCTGCATATAGGTTTCTCAAGAGGCAGATCAGGTGGTCTGGTAGTCCCATGTCTTTCAGAATTTTCCACAGTTGATTGTGATCCACACAGTCAATGGCTTTGGCATAGTCAATAAAGCAGAAATAGATGTTCTTCTGGAACTCTCTTGCTTTTTCCATGATAATGAGTTAGGATTTCCTTTTATGATGATATAAATGTTCTGAAATTAGAGAGTGGTGGTGGTTGTTGAACTCTGTGGTGATACTAAACACTAAATTGAGTTTTACAATTTAAATGGGTGAATTCCTGGAATGTAAATGAAATCTCAGTAAAGCTGTTAAAAAGGAAAAGAACAGAACCAAAAAAGCCATAGTTAGGTGTTTCTAAATAGGAGAGAGGTGTCAATAGCTTGGATTGGAGGGCAGTTGTGCTGATGGAGAGAAGTGGATAGATTTGAGACCTCTGTCTTTTTGTAGTTGAGCTATAAAACTTGCTAGAGGAGTGGATATAGTGTGGGGAAGAGAAACCTTAGAGGTGGAGCAGGTGTGAATCTTGTGGCATGGTCCTGTCTTGTTCTACATATCTATCATTCTATAGCTGAGTGATCTATGAACATATCCGGTTCATAGATGAGACCAAACTACTGTTATATGCCTGATGACATAGTATCTACTTTGCCAGAAAACAGAGGAATATCCAGGATTCAGTGAGAATGTCTCTGAATTTTCTCTTCAATTCTGGAAAAGTTCGCTATTTGCAGGGCTCTTGAAGAGTAATAACCATTTTAGCCTTAAATGTTTCTTTACAGGTCAAAATCATTTTTTTCCCTCATAAGCATTTTCTCTGAGCATCGAAGGTCTGCTTTCAAGTTTAAAGCAGCTTTTTAGTGGTATCATCTCTTTTAAACCTGGATCAGAAGGCGAATGTTCTGGAGAGACTAAAATCACCTGGGTAACCATTATAAAAGAGACACGTGCATTTAAAGACCACAGCACTACTGAGCTAGGAAACTTTCAGTGTAAAAACATTTATTTCCATCCCCCTCTGTTTTTCTTCATGAGAAATAGGAACAGATATTTGAAGGAGGGGATGGGTTTCACAGCCAAAGTGATTTTTTTTCCCATAAAAATCCAGCTTAAACATAATCACTGAGAGATTTGTGAAATACATGGTCACCCTGAAAGAAGATGCTGGCTTTGCTAACAGTGACAAATTGCCACCCAGCATCCTTGTTTTATTTCTGAAAACATATGAGCACTGAGTACAGTCAGGTGATCTGGAGACAGAGCAAACTGCAGGTTCATCCAAGAGAAAGTGAAGCTGCCTGGGCTACTGAAGTCTTTTTACTCCCAAAATAGAGGACCACTGGAAAACCATGAGAGTAAAATTCTTTTGAAGAAGGACCATTACCTGAATGGAAAGCAGTGTTTGATTCATATGAGGTAGGCAAAAGGGCGAAAAGACGTGCAGTGGCCACTTATAGACCTGGGTTCCCAGTCACTTAATCAGTGGAAGGCAGTGTAACTTCATGGTCATGAGCACTAGCTCCTTGACCAATCACCTGGATTCAAATCTCACGTTTTTTGCTTATGATCTGCATGTCAATAGGCAAATTACATAACTGTTCTGTGCTATAGATTCTATAGCTTATAATGCAGACATGCGTGCCAAATCACTTCAGTTGTGCCCGACTCTTTGTGACACTATGGACCGTACCCACCAGCCTCCTCTGTCCATGGTATTTTCCAGGCAAGAATACTGGAATACATTACCATGCCCTCCTCCTGGGGGTGAACTCGAGTTCTCTTATATTTCCTGCATTGACAGGCGGGTTCTTTACCACTAGTGCCACCTGGGAAGCTCATAAATGCAGATAATACTACCTAACTCAGGGTTGCTTTGAGGATTAAATGGGTTTGTGCCTTGGAATGTTTATAACAGGGCCTTGGCACACGGTACATGTTTAATAAATATTAGCTATTATCATCTATTGAGTATCTCTTATGTCCCAGCAAATGTATTATACTAGATTCTGGGATTGCAGTAGTAGATAAGATGAAAAAGATCTGTGTGCTTATAGAGCTTATAGGTGATTAGAGTATTACTTGCACAAACATCCTCAAGGCATATGTGATCCAGAGGGAAGAGATACAGTTCAGAGCTGCCCAGCTTCCAGTTCTTCTGTGATGATAGAGAGTTTATTTATGACAAAGATGTGGAGCCTGGATACATGCACATAAAAGTCGAAAAGTGATTCTCAAATGTGGGCAGAATCATGGCTGCCTGAATGAATCACTATTACTGATGGGAGCTGTTAGGGGTGGAAATAAGTCTGTAAATCTCTGGCTCCAACTTCAGGAGGTGCTGAGTGTGCCAAGGTTTGTGTGCTCCTGGTTTGGGAGTCACTATCCTAGGAAAATGAAGGTGTTAGTCTCTCAGTCATGTCTGACCCTGTGTGACCCCATGGACTGTAGCCTGCCAGGTTCCTCTGTCCATGGAATTCTCCAGGCAAGATTAGTGGAGTGGGTAGCTATTTTCTTCTCTAGGGGATATTCCCAAACCAGTGATTGAACTCGGGGCTCCTGCCTTGTAGGCAGATTCTTTACCATCTGAGCCTAGGGCTTCCCTGTTAGCTCAGTGGTAAAGAATCTACTTGCAATGTAGGAGAAAAAAGAAAGAAAGAAAGAAAGTTGCAGGCAGATGCTTTACCACCTGAGCCATCATGGAAGCCCTGCAAGTAGGGGATGTGAGTTCAATCTTATCTGGGGGAGTGAGAGTGGGGAAGAAGGAAATGGCAACTCACTCCAGCATTTTTGCCTGGGACATCCCAAGGACAGAGGAGCCTGGTAGGCTACAGTCCAAAGGAGGGGTTGCAAAGGAGTCGGACATGACTTAGGGACTAAACAACAGAAAACAATTCTAGGAAAGGGAAGGAGTGAGTTGAGAGGCAGGTTTTCTACAGGGAATTATAGTTGTGGCAGTTTCTGATTTTCTACCTCCTTACAGACCCATTGCTTCTTTCTCATTTAACCCCTACTGGGAATGGAGAGCTAGCATCATGATGCCCTATTAGTATTTGTTAGGAGAAAGGATCAGTATTAGCCAGGTTTAATGACTGAGGAAAACTAGGAAGACCTCAGTCTTCTCCTCTGAAGGGCAGAGTTACTACCAGTGGTGACAAATCCATTATCACTGTCGCAGAGTGGAACCTGGACTGAGTTTCCAGGATCTTGACTGATAGGCCTTTGGTAGAGGGACTGAAGGTCATTCAATTATATATATAATTATTTTCTGCCATCCTCTGGTATCCATGTATATTCTTCATTAACTGCCTGTCGGATTACTTTCTTTAGAGTAATATCGTCTACATTCTCACCTCTGTTATGTTGGGGGAACGATAATTAAAGTCTTACTTGAACTTCTACTGGTTACATCCTACTGTCTTCTGCCAGACCCAATCCAGAGAAGCTGAGTCAGTTACCTATGGTGCTTTTCAATTCCCAAAGGAAATAGAATCTGCCATGAGATGAGTAATTAAACAACAACAAGAAGAAGCCCATGCCTGGTAGAGGTTATGCACTGATTACAAAACAGTCCAATGTATGTGCTTATGAGAGTCCTCATATTATTTCTCTAACTAGTGAAAACTCAACTTTCTGATAAATCAATTTATCCTATCACATAATGGGGAGCAGAAAAATATTAAGTTCAGCAGTTAGGAAACATAATCATTTACCTTCTAAGGCTCAGTTTCCTCATTGAAAAATGGGAATTCTAATACCTAACTCATGGAATTTTTATGAGAATCACGAGAGATATTCAAAATTACTGAGTAAACTTCGAAAGGTCACACAAATATAAGGGATCATTTTATGATATGTCCTCACAATTTCACCCTTCTCTGGGTGGTTGCCACCTAGAATCTTGATGTTGATAGGTTGAACTGAATTACTATAATGATCTGGCTCAAGTAATGTTTTCTGTTTCTTTTCTCTATCTTAGCTTTCGTAGAGCTATTGCTTACTACAACTGTGTGGCCCAAGAGATCCATCTAAATTATAAATTGTAAATGTGACCATGTTGTCACATTATTTAAAAATCATCAGTTACTCCCAAATGTACACTGAAGGGAATTTAAGCTCCTTAGTTGCCTTCTATCTCTGACTGCCTTTTCTGTCCTCTGGCTTCATACCTAAGGTCTAGTGATACTACCTTCCAGTCCACGTCTGCCTCATCTTTCCCCACCCTGACTCCAACCCCAGAAACACAGGGCACTTGATTTAATGCTTTGGTGCAGTTATTCATGCTGTCCCCTCTGTCCGAAAGGTCTTTCCAATATCTTCCACCTGGCTGGTTCTCATCCCACAATGTTCAATTCAACCATCATCTCCTCTAGCAAGCTTTCCCCCAGCCCCAGATCCAGCTAAGTAAAGAACCAGACTCAGTGTTTCCAGAGCCCCAGGGCCTCTGCCTTGTTGTCATGCTTGCCACGTAATCTTGGCATGATCTGTTCACTATAACCAGACCTCCTTGGAGGCAGACATGATGTCTTCTGTATCATAATTTCCCTGGTATGTAGCACAATGCTTGGGACAGGAGGTACTCAGTATAAACTGAACTGAATTCTTCTTGCAAACTCTTGGTATCAGTTACTGTCCAAACAAAAACAGCAAAGTGCTCTTATTATTGAAAACAGAGGCATTCCAATACAGCTAATTCTTTGTACAGAGGACGGAAGGGCTGACAAGCTGGATAGGGAACAATGAGGCCAGTCAGAGAGTGCAACAGCAGGAATGCTACCACGTTAGCGGGAGGTGGATTTCCTTGGTGGCTCAGGCAATACAGATTCTGCTTGTGATGCAAGAGACCCAGGTTCGATCCCTGGGTTGGGTAGATCTCCTGGAGAAGGGAATGGTAACCCACTCCAGTATTCTTGCCTGGAGAATTCCATGGGCTAGAGGAGCTACAATTCATGAGATTGCAGAGTTGGACATGAGTGAGCAAGTAACAGAACACAACACAGGGGAAGGTGGGGTTGCTAGGACTACAGGGTTGAGGCCTCCAGGTAGAAGCTGGAGCCAAGGAGGGTCATCTGGAGGGAGTGACTGTGTTTCAGCTGTGATGCGTATGCAGGATGATGGGGACTTGCAGGTTACATCCCCACGAATGTCATGGCCGTGCCCAGGGTCATTAGCCACCGCCAAGTGCATGCCTCTTCTCCTTTCCCATGACTCGAGAAGGACACTGGGATTCACAGAAGAGTGGCATCGTTATGGGAGACAGAGAAGAGTAAATCACCACAGATAAATCACCTGTGACAGAGACGCGTTTCATAACCAACCCAACTGTCCCAGTTTCCTGCCACCAAGGGATTGAGAACCAGCAGTTGTGGTTAAAATATTCTTACTTCCTGCATAAATGAAGCAAGCTGATGTCTAAAATTAGAGTCGAAAATTGAAGGAGGATTTCAGAGAATTCATTTGAGAAGGATTTTTGCCTTCCCTCTTTATGTATTTCAGCCGAAAGGATTATATTTTTTTATGGACAATCGCCCTAAATATGAACTTCAACATGTCTGTATATATATATCATCTATATTGTGTTACAGAGATAAAACAGTTCAAGAGAACAAAATTTGTGCAGAACTTATGGCTCAATCTACAGGGATACAGTATGTTGTTCCTGTGATTCTGATACATCCTTGCACTATTTTTTTGTTCACATTACAAGTAGTTTTTAAAAATATAGAATGATCTCTATTTTTGTTGTTGTTGTTTTTAGCATTAGGAAATCCTTGTGTTTTTGGTTACTCTGGGCTATTGTGAAAGATCTCATTACTTTAAAGGAATTAAATCTTTTCAGTGATCAAGTTACGAACAATGCCCATTTCTCTCGGAACTGGTATTGTATTTTTAGAATTCAGGGGAAAAAGTAAAATACCATAAAAATAAACGAATCGTACTTATGTTCGTGATTCTTTAATATGTGAATGCTGAATGCATAAAATACCTTCTATTGTTAAAATCTCTGTTTGCCACTTATTTAAAAATACATGAACTCACGAGCACACTATTTTATCTTCAGCATGTTACACATCAGAACTTATAAACAAATTTATTTATTTGCTTATGTGCTTGTTATCATTCTCTACCCCCAGTGGTGAGGACAAAGGTCCTTCTGTCTCATTCTTTGCTCTGTACTCTGTGCTTTGGAACATTGCCTGGCACACAGAAGTAGGTTAATAGATACATTTCAATGACTCACCACATTCCTTTTTGCATCACTCCTGAATGAAATATGAGAAAGATGAAAAGATTGACCTTATGGGAAAATTCTTTCCAAGGTCTAAAAGGTGTTGTCTAGACCTTGCTCCACTCCACTGAGCTGGGCCAAACCTTGAACAACTACTCGTGCATGCAGGAACTCCAAGAGGGAGCCTGTGAGCCTGTTAATTGCAAGCTATTTCTCAGTGTTGCCAAAAGGTCACCACTATCAATTATGACATATATTTGAAGAAAAGGAAGTCCTGTCTATATGGCAATATATTTTGCATTGTCTAATTTGTTTGCTGTAATAAGGCCAAGCTTAGTTATTGATGAATCAGTCATCCATGCCTTGTATGCTGATGACACCACCTAAGTCCCTCTCTCAAGATAATGGTATTGCATATGGAGATTGGTGCTGGGCCGTATATTATTAAACTCCATAAACATGTTGAACATTAATTGCTGCTGCTGTGCAAGAAAACATTTTTTTTTCCTTTTTGTGGTGGAGAGTTAAGTAATTTATACAGGATGACTCAAGCCATGTCTCTAGGCAGCCAGTAAATGCTGCTAAATCAATCCATATGGCCGTGTCTGCGAGAGAATCAATTGGATGACCTGCATGGGTGAGTGATACAGGGCGTCTGAGCCACACTGAGTTCTTTCTTGCTGTAAATGGACAAGCCCTGGAGGTTATGTCTCTACATACCTCATGGGAAAGAAAGTAGAAACAATTACAAGGTCAATTGAAACAAAAAATAAATGCTCATCTCAATTAATTCACATGAAGAGAACTTTTCCTAGATTTTCTTTTCTGCGTGTGTTCTCCCTCCTGCAACCAGATAATGGTCTTAATGCTCCATTTCACTTTTCTGGGACCAAATTAGGCTTGGTTCAGAGGAAATAAACAGCTTACTAGAAAGACAGGGTGTGAGGCCTGAGGCCGGGCCTGGGATGGGGGATCTGAGCTGTGAGTTCTCCGGAGAACCATATACCAAGTCAATGGTGTCCTTTGATTACTTTCTTTCTGTGTCTTACAGTCTTGCTTTAACTTGCTTTAACTCTTTGACTTCATTTTTATTATTGTCTTATAACTCATTTATTACCTTTAAAATTGTTTCAGAGAACAGCTTGTGAAAAATGTGAACAAGAAAAGAAACTGCTTTCTCTCTTTCTCTCTGTCTCCCCCAGATTTTGGCTTTACTTCTGGCTTGGTTGGTCTGTACTGCACTGGGGAATGAGAACACTTCCTTAATTATTAATATGTATAGAATGAGATGGTTGAATGGCATCACCAATTCAATAGAAATGAACTTGAGTGAACTCCAGGAGATGGTGAGGGACAGGGAGGGCTGGCATATTGCAGTCCGTGGGGTCACAAAGAGTTGGACATGACTTAGAGAATGAGCAACAACAACATATTATATATATAATATTAATATAATAATAAATTATATAATATTAATATAATAATAAATTATATATATTAATATGATTGGAGAAGGAAATGGCACCCTGTTCCAGTGCTCTTGCCTAGAAATTTCCATGGACGGAGGAGCCCAGTTGGCTACAGTCCACGGGGTCCGAAGAGTCAGACATGACTGAGCGACTTCACTTTCACTTTTCACTTTCATGCACTGGGGAAGGAGATGACAACCCACTCCAGTGTTCTTGCCTGGAGAATCTCAGGGAAAAGGGAACCTGATGGGCTGCCATCTATGGGGTCGCACAAAGTCAGACATGAATGAAGCAACTTACCAGCAGCAGCAGCAGCATATTAATATGATAATAATAAGGGCTCATCTACATTTTCTAAACAAAAAGATGTGTGATAGATTCAGAGTTTTGCCTTCCTTTTGCATCCACATATGATGTTTATGTAGAGTGGTAGACTGAAGAATAATCTGATTTACATGGATTTATCAAACTTACTTGCCTAGAAATTTCCATGGACGGAGGAGCCCAGTTGGCTACAGTCCACGGGGTCTCGAAGAGTCAGACATGACTGAGCGACTTCACTTTCACTTTTCACTTTCATGCACTGGGGAAGGAGATGACAACCCACTCCAGTGTTCTTGCCTGGAGAATCTCAGGGAAAAGGGAACCTGATGGGCTGCCATCTATGGGGTCGCACAAAGTCAGACATGAATGAAGCAACTTACCAGCAGCAGCAGCAGCATATTAATATGATAATAATAAGGGCTCATCTACATTTTCTAAACAAAAAGATGTGTGATAGATTCAGAGTTTTGCCTTCCTTTTGCATCCACATATGATGTTTATGTAGAGTGGTAGACTGAAGAATAATCTGATTTACATGGATTTATCAAACTTTGGTAACGCTTAGTTCTTAACAGAAGCCTACTTGGACAATATCTTAAATTTTCTTTAATGAGTGGTAAAGAAAATGGATTCATACTGAATGCAGGGCAGATGCAATCCACAGGAGTCTTTTGATCCTTGACTTTCCACTGGGAAGCATGAATTGGAAAATCTGGAAGACTCATGTTTTAGCTATGTTTTGTAAAAGATACTTATTGTTTTCCTCTGAGTTACTTCATCCAACCCTAATTCTGGTATCATTCATTATTTCCTCTTTTAATGGGAGGGCAGGGGGAGTTGCCCAATCACTTTTATTTAATTCTGATCTATTGCATTAACCACAAGGACATAGAGGCGATTATGTGACCTAGACTGCTTTATCATATTACCCCATCCCCTGGGTTAGGGTTAGGGTCATGGTTATAGTGATTGGCCCAGGGATGGGTTTGAGACTCAAACCAAGTCAATGAGAATTTTCGCATGGAGTTGTCTACATGGAAACACTTTTTATCCCGTCTTAGGTTGCTAGCTGAACTGGTACAAGCCTGGAGTATCTAACTGTGCCTTCCCCAGCACTTGCTTGGCCCAACCTCATTCATGGAGAAAATGTACTGTAAGGAGGGAGTGAGGGCAACACATGATGAGAAGAAGTGGTGGGAGGGGAGAGAGACAGAGAAGGAGAGACAGAGACACAGACAGACATGAAAATGTGTAAATGCCCACTTTCCATCATTCCTTGAAGCCAGACCCTCTTCTGCACACCCCTTGTTTTGTGTGCTCATCACATTTCATTTGATTTTAAGTTAGTTTTCCGTCCCTTTTAATCAGACTAACAGGTAACATCCAATATTAAGCACTGATTACTGCTTTACTTTCCTATGGATTGCCATCAAGTCCGGGGTTTTGGAAAGAGCTGGGACTCAGAGAAAATAGAATGACTCTGGGGTTTAGCCTGCCTGTGGAGAATTCTAGGCAGCTCTGTAGCAGACAGTGAGGAGAAGGTGGCAGAAAGTTGCATTTACACCTCAACCTTAGATACAAGTAACTCGTCATCTCAAGTGACATTCTGATATTCTTCTGTCATCCCCTCAATATTTTAGGACATGACTTTTCTTTCCCTCAATTTCTTTTAGTTTTCATTTTCCATATACAGCTGTCAACAGATGCTTCTTTATTTTCTTGCTCATGCCTCTGATTTCTGTGTCCTATATTTTGAAAGGTATATGCACAAATGATAATTATTATCAAGCCAAGGAGACCATTACTTTTGAGATATTGGGTAAAGTGCAGGGGAAAATATATTTCTCCTGGTTTTCTAGGCATGGAAGAAGATCTTCAGACATGATTATTTGATAATTCAGTGACTAAAACATTTGTTTTTGTCCCTGATCTCTGACTTCTACAGATTTATGACTACGCTTTGGGAAGGTTAGCTTGCCTTCTCTGCAGAAGGCTCCAGGTCTGACATCAGGCTTGTCTTGTGGCCTTGGAAATGTGAATCATGGCTGCGAGGATTCAAGAGGTGAGGAAGAGGGGAGTGTCCCTTCTGTTCACTTCCTCAAACTCTGTCATCACTTTCATACGGTTCATGGTCCTGCTGTGTTGTGTGCTGGCTCATTTCTTGGTTATGGGGCCACTTCTGACAGCTAGTGAGAAGGAATGCAAAGGAGAGAGCCCTTCAAGGTGATTTGAAGGCTGAGGTCTCCTACTGATCAGCTTGTTGCCAGGAGCACAGTTTCATTATAACATTTACTTGGGAGGAGACTGGTGAGGGGTGGAAGGAGAGCTGGATTCAGAGAGACTGGGATGGAGCATCAGCTTCGCTCTAATTCACTCTGAGGCTCTGGGTGTGTTCCTTACTTTTTCCAACTGGCAGATTAAACTTTTTTGTAATGAAGAAGATGGTGGTACCTGCTTCATGAAAGTATTGTATGAACTGAAATAAAGATGAGGCAGTAAATATGAAAGTAGTTTGTGGGTGGATGCAGGTGGCTCAGCACAAAGCCATCTTCTCATTAAGATGCTGTCCTTTAGAAATAGCACCATTTAGGAGGGCAACACAGCCAAAATCAACCCTGCTCAGTGGAAGATGTTAATTTGAAAAAAAAAAAAATTTACTAGGAAACAGCCAGTTGAGGAGGTAGAAGATGCTGCATTCAACATCTTTGCATGGGTTTAAATCGAAAAACTATGTCTATACCAATAAAGTGAAAGTGAAAGTGTTAGTTGCTCAGTCATGTCCGAATCTTTGTGACCCCACGGACTGTAGCCCCCAGGCTCCTCTGTTCATGGGATTCTCCAGGCAAGAATACTGGAATAGGTAGCCATTCCCTTCTCCAGGGGATCTTCCCCACCCAAGGATCAAACCCAGGTTTCTTGCATTGCAGGCAGATTCTTTACCATCTGAGCCACCAGGGTGGGATGGGCGAAAACTGTACTGAGATAACAAGTGCATTCATTGTAAGAAGTAATCTCTCTCTACTTGCTGCTTCCCTGGTGGCTGAGAGGTTAAAGTGTCTGCCTCTAATGCAGGAGACCTGGGTTCAATCCCTGGGTCAGGAAGATCCCCTGGAGAAGGAAATGGCAACCCACTCCAATATTCTTGCCTGGAGAATCCCATAGACGGAGGAGCCTGGTGGGCTACAGTCCATGGGGTCGCAAAGATTCAGACACGAATGAGTGACTTACTAACTAACTAATCTCTCTACTTAAAATTTATCCATATGTGTCCACTAGTTTGGTGTATTCTGAATTATTGAGTCACAGCACATAATTTCAGAAAACTCAATGTTGACGTGTAGACACTTGCAGTTGTACTGATTAGTGTGGCCATTGCTGTTTTCTCTAGGGAGAAATTGGGATATCCATCTCCTTCTTTGCAATGTGTGGCCTTGATACCACACACATGTGTGCACACATACACACATGCCCACACACCCACAGTCTTGACAGAAGACTGACGTAATGAGTTTCTGTGATAAGAGTTAGAGTTACACTCAGAATTTAAGTACCTTGGAGTCCGACTTTTCCTGGACTATCTCTCTACTTAAATTTATCCATATGTGTCCACTAGTTTGGTGTATTCTGAATTATTGAGTCACAGCACATAATTTCAGAAAACTCAATGTTGACGTGTAGACACTTGCAGTTGTACTGATTAGTGTGGCCATTGCTGTTTTCTCTAGGGAGAAATTGGGATATCCATCTCCTTCTTTGCAATGTGTGGCCTTGATACCACACACATGTGTGCACACATACACACATGCCCACACACCCACAGTCTTGACAGAAGACTGACGTAATGAGTTTCTGTGATAAGAGTTAGAGTTACACTCAGAATTTAAGTACCTTGGAGTCCGACTTTTCCTGGACTGTGAAAATTGCTGCCGGCCTCAGCTATTAAGTCAGATAATGTTTCTTGTTGAGGGCGTTATAAATGGACATATGCAAACCCTGGGGGATGATGAGAGGAAGGTATTGCAGTGTTCAGTTTCAAAACTTCACGTGACAAAGGCGTGCTGTCTCTCACAGTCCTACTGACAGAACTGCTCAGATATCATGGACTCATGATGAAATGACTATTGTCATGCACCATGGTTCTTTGGTTTTTCTCATGGATAATTTTGAAAAACAGCCCCAGAGCAGTTAGTTTAAAAAACAGCAACAGCAACTTCATGCCAGAAGAGTTCTGGAAATAAAAATAGTATTCCTTTTCCTCAGTTTCCTCTTCAGGTAAGCCAAAAACCAAGAGATAACTGAGAGCAGATTATAAGGGGTAGTCAGAAGTCATTTTAGAAATATAGTTTCTAAACTCTATTTGCATATGTACACGATGCTTCTATCAACACAAGAAGGCCTGGATGTTTATTAATGCAGAAGAACGTTAACTAACCAATTTCTGAGAATTGAGACTATTCGGCAGAAATAAGCAGATGAGTACAGGGCAGACAACAACAAATAATTACATGTGCACTATATCACGTGATCCTTTAAATACTTCTCCAAGAAAGGAAAACAGCAAAACAAATAGAACCTCCTCTAGCTGAGTGTGGTTAAGAAACAATAAACAAGAGATTCCATGGAAGGCAATGTTTCTGTTGCAAATGATTTTGGTTTTCAAGTGTTTAATGTCATCTCAGTTCAAAACACTGGCTTATCAGCTCATTGGAGGAGGAAAGGGAAGGAAGAAGGAGCCACAGGAAGACCTAGAGAAAATGCAATAGAAGGAGATGGAGAAAGAAGTAAAGGACGGAAGGTGAAGGGGATACGGAGGAGATGAGGGAGGGAGTGATGCGAGCTGCAGGAGCCTACCTGGAAAGGGTGGGGCTCCACTGGGGAACCTGTGTTTTACCTCAGATAAAGTGAAAAACGCTCTCTTTGGGGGCTGGGGTTGTTGGGAATCTGATGTCCCAATGGTTTTAGTTACGTTTCTTTTCAGAGTAGCCATCTCTCTTAAGTTTCTAAGAGATGCCCAGGTCTCAGGTGGGAATATATAAGCTTTCCTCCAACACAGACTTCTCTCTAATACTTGCTTTGCACTCATTAAGAAGGTTTTGCTCAGGGAGAAGCCCTCTCTGCCTTTCTAATGTTGAAGATGGGGAGACTGTGAAGGGCAGGGTTTCATGTTGAGTCTGTCTGGGATGAATCCTTTTGGAACTTTCTCTGTGTGTGAGAAAAACCAGAGCTCCAGATTATAGGTCTGAGCCTAGTAGAAACCTTGAGTAGGTGCAGAAACACCATCTTTATCACAAAGACCTTCTTCTGTAAAGCACACTGGAGGTATGTCTTACTAAAAGACGTGTGCGTGGATATTTAGACTCTTGATGCAATTCTTTGAATTACTGACCACCTGTATTAGTCAAGAATGATTAGCCTGTGTTGGAGAAATAAATGAATCCTGAGGTCTTGATGGTTGAGTACATTTATTTCCTGTTCATGCAACTGGTTGGAACAACTTTCCAGGCATCTATCTTGTTTTCTTCTTGTGGCTCTGGCATCTCAACATGAAGCCTCCATAGTCAACAAAGCAGAGAAGAGAAAGACAAGACTCTTTCATTGCCTCAGCCCAGAAGTGATCCATGTCACTCTTGTTCATTTCATTGGCAGGGCCTAGTGTCATGACCCTGTCTACCTGTGAAGGGCTAAATGACTTCCTAAACCCAGACTTTGCACAGGTCTCCTGACTCTTTGCCAGTTTTTTCCCTCCGTTATACCACTGTCTGCTCCACAGTGATAATCAGGTACCTAGCACTCAGCACTTCGAGATGCTCACTCCTGTACCCCATCTCTGCTCTGTCATGGTATTTGGTATGGGTTTCAAGTGAATTGCCCATTTTGAACCACTTAGTGTTTTCTCTGAGAGGGCATACTGTTTCCTGAGGGATTTGGGAAAATGAGTTGAGACAATTTCTGCTGTGCTGTATTTAGTTGCTCAGTCATGTCCGACTCTTTGCAACCCCATGAACTGTAGCCCACCTGGCCCCTCTGTCCATGGGGATTCTCCAGGCAAGAATACTGGAGTGGGTTACCATGCCTTCCTCCAGGGGATCTTCCCAACCCACAGATTGAACCCAGGTCTCCGGCACTGCACACAGATTCTTTACCGTCGAGCCACCAGGGAAGCCCAACATCTAAGTGAACCCAAGTAGTTAAGGTCCAGCTGCAAGGCAGGGGTTGAGGTCACCGGCAGTGTCCATAGGCAGGTGGCTGCAAAGGGGAGCTCTAGATAGCCCAGAGGGAGTGCAGAGCTGGGGGCTACTTCTATGCCCATGCAAGTGGGACTGTTCCTAAAAGTCATATAATTAGGAATGTGGAGGAATGTTCCATGGAGAGATGGAAAACTGGAAAAGAAGCCTAATCAAAGGCTAGACATTGAGCCTGGAGGAACTTGGAGCAGCTGCAGCTGTCTTGAGTCCCCATGGTATTCAAACTTCCAGACAGAGAGGGAAGGAAGTTTTCTGAGCCTTCATCGGCAAGCTCTCTGACATGCACAAAGCTTCTGGAGCTGCTTAAGGACCACAGGCAACAACAGTGTGGCTGCCAGTCAAAGAGCTGCAATTGTTCTTCAGCCTGACCTGGCCAAGGCTCTCCTCTGAGAGGCAGCTTTTCCAGCTAGAACCCTGAGGTCAGTTGGGTGAGGAAGAATGTACCTTTACCAGCCTCATTTAAAAGGTCCTGAGTAATAAGAGAGACAAAGAAGTGACTTTGTGGAAACCATCACAGTATTTCCTGGGAAGATTACATAGGGAGACTAGAATTGTAATCTTTTGGACATCGCCCCAGGTCACTCACTGTCACTAGCAAGGGGACAGGGGTCCGTCTTAGTCTCTTGCTGTATCTTATATGCTGTGTTCTCCTCTTTCTTGTCAAGCTCCGCAAGGGAACAGACACTTGCTACCAGTCATCTCAGCCTCACTGAGGACATTGGTCTTTGGGACACTGGCCAGCAGTTCTGTTTCTGTGGACAGCAGTCTGCAGTCTAGAGCCATAACATCTCCTGTGTCCTCAGGAGCACAGTGTGGCCCATTACCAGCATTCTTCCTGAGTGCTTCCACATTAGTTACTCAGTCTGTGTCTCCCTCTTCAAAGCATGCTTGTTCTTAGAGATAACATTTTTTTTCCGTCCATTTTCTACTATTTTACCATTCTCTTTATTCTAAATTTTTTCTTGAAGAAAAACATTAAAGTTAGCTATTATCCCTAGAAACAAAAAGTTCTCCTGCTTCTCTGGGGATCTTCTCATTCTAGGATGTGAAATAATAATATCCAGCTGAAAGCTCAGAACATGAGAAAGGCACTTTCTAGGATTCCCAATAACTACTCAGGAACAGACTTAAAACTGGGAGAGGAACTCTAGGACTCCCTGTCTTCTGTTTATAGTCTCAACCTATTTATATGTAGATGGTTCTTTTTCATTTTGATTGGGTAGTTTGCTTGGAGCTTTGCCTTGGGGATTTCTTCTCCTCACTTCTTTATAACTCTTCATAAGGCCCTTCCTTGCATATTTCTCTCGATGACATGAGCGTGATCTCGGAAACTTTGAGTTGGCTCCTAAGGTGTCCCAGACACATTCCATGAGCCAATTCTCTTTCAGGTTTACTGTCCTTCACAGATTGTGAAGTTTGCTGATATTTTAAATAAGAAGACATTTATTAGAGAGAATACGGTGCTTATAAAGTTCCCTGAACAGGAACTACTAGGCTGAATTCTCAGGGATGACTCCTAGACCCAGGAGAGTTCTCAAGTCTGTGTCTACCACTGTTGTTGTATTTAAGAGCACATCTCCAATTCACGATCCAGGAATCAGGAAGCTGGAATCAAGAAGCTGCCATCACAGCTGCTACTTCGTGATTGCCTCCTGATGATGCTTAGGAAGCTGGGAGGTGGACTCTGGAACTCGGCTGTAAGAAAGCCTCAATGTCATGGGACAGGCTTGCAAGGAGGAAAGCAGACAAAAGGAGCAGGCAGGTGGCCAGCACCTCCCTCCTGCCTTTGAGATCTTATAGGAGTGCATTCTATGCTGCTTGCAGAACTCTCGCTGCAGCAGAGTCTAGGAACATAGTTCTCAGTTTTCATCCTCTTTCACTACAAGGATGGTGCATAGAGGTCTAGGGAATGAATTCATAGCATCCACATTAACTGCTGGTGGGTTTTACCATCTAGTGTATAAATGCTCAGTGACACTGTCATTACAGAGACGTATGTTGCAGAAAGAGACTTTGACAAGGGTATGTCTAACCATCTCATTTTACAGGTGGGCAAACTGAGGTGCAGAGAAGTAAAGTGACTCCTCTAAAAGCCACACAGCTCATTTCTGACAAAGTCAGAGCAATGCTGTCAGATCTTTGTTCTAGGTTGTTGCTGATTCACTGCTTTACACGTGAGAGACTATGGGCCTGCAGGGAGCACATCAGGTTGTGCTAAGAGTACAAGAAATCATGGCAGTATGATTATTATAACAGTGTTAATTTTGCTTGGAGATTATGGAAGAAAGGGTATTATTTGTATTAAAACAAAGAGCCATGCTATATGCACACATTTTTGCTATAGACACAGGTTTCCCTGTGAGGGTGAGATGGGGCAGGCAGCTTCAAGATTTTTTTTCCAGTGCCGTGGCATTTTCTCTGCTGCTGAGAACTTTCTGGGAAAGAGTTTGGTGGGCTCTGCAGCACCACATGCTGTCTTTCTTCTCTCAGATATCACCCTAATATACTTTTTTGAATGACATGTAAAAATTAGTTTCATTTCTACTCAAATGCTACTTCTTCCTTTAAATCTTGTCTTAAAACTACTGCTGTAATTAATTTTCCTTTATCTGCACTCTTTATTGCTGGATTAGAGTAAAATTCACTGCGTGTTTTGCTTTATGGTAAACTCTGTCACGGGCTTCCCTAGTGGCTCAGACCTGGGAGACCCGAGTTCTATCCCTCTGTTGGAAAAATTCCACTGGAAAAGACAACGGCTACCCATTCCAGTATTCTTGCCTGGAGAATTCCATAGACAGAGGACCCTGGCGAGCTACAGTCCATGGGGTTGCAAAGAGTCAGACAAAACTGAGAGCCTAACACACACACACGAACTGTCATTCCTGTTTCTTCTATGAGAATGTGAACCCTTCATGGGCAGGGACTGGTCTAGTTTATTCTTGAATTCCAGCCCCCAGCACAGTGCCTTGCTATGGGCTAATATGAGAGATGTGACTTCTGGCTCCTCTTCCTCCTTTGGAAGCTTAAGATGAGGCTTCTCTGCCCCTTGCATGCAAGCAGGGCCATGTGACTAGGTCCTGACAATGCAGTGAACGAAAGTGACATGGGAGTTGAAAAGGTCTTGTCTTTTTCTTTTCTGCTTTGTTGATTCTAGGAGGCTTGAGAGGATGTTGAGATGGCAGAGCCACAAGAAAATAAAACAGGACAGCAGCTCTGGAGAGTTCCTCTAACCAGTTGCATGAGCAGAAAATAAACTTTTGCTGTATTCAGCCACCAAGACCTCAGGGTTTGTTTGTCTCCTCAACACAGGCTGATCATTTGGTCAGAAATTAATAGAATTGCAGGAAGAGTCTAGATAGCTACAGATACATCTTCTAGTATGATACAGTTTATTTGTACCTTCCATTTTCTTTCTTGCTATCACCTCGCATAGACCTTGAGAATTCTGAAGGAGAAAGTATAACAAGTTGTTTAAACTCTATAGAGGACATGGAAACAATTGGGTAGAAGTTATCACCCAATTCAATTGTGCTGTTACCTAGCCTAGAAAAGACTAAGGCCATTTGGAAAGTAATGAATATCCCCAGCAGATGGCAAGGTACTATATCTCACCTAGAAGTTGCTGTCCTTTTGACACCTTAGGGAAATTTACAACCCCAGCAACTCACCTTATCCACCTTGGCACATGCTAATTTTACTTAATTGGGCTCCACAGACTCTAAGGAGTA
This sequence comes from Aepyceros melampus, assembly GCA_006408695.1. Classification (NCBI taxonomy): domain Eukaryota; kingdom Metazoa; phylum Chordata; class Mammalia; order Artiodactyla; family Bovidae; genus Aepyceros; species Aepyceros melampus. The sequence continues at coordinate 123,740 of SJXQ01007009.1, read as the reverse complement.
CAGGCATTCCTGGGAGACACTGGAGCTTTGGTTCCAGATCACTGTAATAAAGTGAATATCATAATAACATGAGTCACATGAAGTTTTCAGTTTCCCAGTGCATATGAAAGTTTTGATTATACTATACTATAGTCTCCTAGGTGTGCAATAGCATTATGTCTAAAAACAATGTATAAACCTCAGTTAAAAAATACAGATCGCAAAAAGTGCTATCATTTGCATCTTCAGTGAGTTGAAATTTTGGGCAATAGTCCCTCAAACTCACGGATCACAGATCACAGTAACAAATATAATAATGAGAAAGTCTGAAATAGTGTAAGAATTGTCAAACATGACACAGTAACATGGAGTGAGCAAATGTGTTGGGAAAATGACACTGACAGACTTGCAGGGAGCAGGGTTGCCACAAACCTTCAATTTGTGAAAAATACTATCTGCGAAGCGTGATAAAACTAGGTATGCCTGTACAGGGAGATGCTAATTTACTCACTGCCTTTTCATTCCCTATGCATCAGTTTCACCTTGTTTATGTGTGATTGGCAGCTTAATGTATTTTAAAAATTAATTTTTTTGCAGTATAGTAGATTTACAATGTGGTGTTAATTTTTGCCATTCAGCAAAATGATTCAATTATACACACACACACACATTCTTTTTCATATTCTTTTCCATTATGGTTTACACAGGATCTTGAATATAGTCCCCTGTGCTATACAGTAGGACCTTGCTGTTTATCTGTTCTGTATATAATAGTTTGTATCTGCTAATTCAGAACTCTCAATCCATCCCTCTCCCACCCCTTCCCCTTGGCAACCACTATGTCTGTGAGTCTGTTTCTATTTTGTAGATAAGTTCATTTGTGTCATATTTTAGATTCCACATCTAAGTGATATCATATGGTATTTGTTTTTTTTTCTCTCTGACTTACTGCACTTAGGTTGACAATCTCTAGGTATATCCATGTTGCTGCAAATGGCATTATTTCATTCTTTCTTTATGGCTGAGTAGTATTCCATTGTCCACATCTTTATCCATTCCTCTGTTGATGGACATTTAGATTGTCTCCATGTATTGGCATTGCAAATAGCAGGAAACTTATTATATTTATTAAAGATGGGCATTTTTTTTGTATATACATATTGTAATCACATATATGCAATATTTGCCTATTATTTCCGAGAACTCATAAAACTGTGGAAGACAATAGGTATTTCTCTCTGAACTTATCTTTTGCTGGTATAATCTCTGAGAATGTTTTACCATCATTAATAGAAAATTTTCATCCAACTAAATTTCAGGCAAGACATTTCTCCTCTCTGTATATCCATTACTTTCTCTGGAAAATGTGCATAATACTTACTTTTCAGGTTGTGAGGGATTGGAGAAAATATTTGTAAAGGATCTAGCTCATTGATTGGAAATTTGCAGGTCAGGAAGCAATAGTTAGAACTGGACATGGAATAACAGACTGATTCCAAATAAGAAAAGGAGTACGTCAAGGCTGTATATTGTCACCCTGCTTATTTAACTTATATGCAGAGTACATCATGAGAAATGCTGGGCTGGAGGAAGCACAAGCTAGAATCAAGATTGCCAGGAGAAATATCAATAACCTCAGATATGCAGATGACACCACCCTTATGGCAGAAAGTGATGAGGAACTAAAGAGCCTCTTGATGAAAGTGAAAGTGAAGAGTGAAAAAGTTGGCTTAAAGCTCAGCATTCAGAGAACTGAGATCATGGCATCCAGTCCCATCACTTTATGGCAAATAGATGGGGGGGAAAAGTGGAAACAGTGACAGACTTTATATTTTGCGCGCTCCTAAATCACTGCAGATGGTGATTGCAGCCATGAAACTAAAAGACGCTTACTCCTTGGAAGAAAAGTTATGACCAACTTAGATAGCATATTCAAAATCAGAGACATCACTTTGCCAACAAAGGTTCATCTAGTCAAAGCTATGGTTTTTCCAATGGTCATGTATGGATGTAAGAGTTGGACTATAAAGGAAGCTGAGCACAGAAGAATTGATGTTTTTGAACTGTGGTGTTGGGGAAGACTCTTGAGAGTCCCTTGGACTGCAAGGAGATCCAAGCAGTCCATCCTAAAGGAGATCAGTCCTGGGTGTTCATTGGAAGGACTGATGTTGAAGCTGAAACTCCAATACTTTGGCCACCTCATGTGAAGAGTTGACTCATTGGAAAAGACTCTGATGCTGGGAAAGACTGAGGGCAGGAGAAGGGCATGACAGAGGATGAAATGGTTGGATGGCATCACTGACTCAGTGGAGATGGGTTTGAGTGACTTAGGGAGTTGGTGATGGACCGGGAAGCCTGGTGTGCTGCGGTTCATGGAGTTGCAAAGAGTCGAACATGACTGAGCGACTGAACTGAACTGAACAAGTAATAATTGATAACAATTATGTGCTATACTCACGACTGAGCGACTGAACTGAACTGATGTACTATACTCATGTAGAAATAACATCAGTGTTAAAAATATTTTATACTTACATTTTTTAATTCACCCACACAGTGGTTTTTTGGAGTAAATTTTATTATTTCCATTTTGTAGCAGAAGAAAGTAATAATCAGAGAGGGCAATGTGCAAGGTCACAGACTAAAAAGTGGCAGAGCTCAAATAAAGAACTGGATTCCTAACTCTTATCCTAGTGCTATAACTTGGGGTAGGGGGGGTGGGTCCCACCTGAGGCAGCGGCAAAGAAAGAGACGAGCTCAGAGGAAAGAAGTCTGGGGTCAATAGCACAGTTCCTGGCAGAAAGTAGGTGTTCAACAAGTGACCACTTTTGTTGTATTATAGGTACCAATGACCAGTAGTTACATGTCCGTTTATCTCTATCTAGGTGATCCATCAGGGACCTTCGACTCACCCAAGAGACCTCTGTAAATAAGGCTGTTATGTTGTTTGGATCACACCTTGCAAACTACTATGGATAATAAAAGCATTGAAACAAGAGGACAAATTACTGAAACTATCCTGTTCTATGGGCTTGCCTGGTATTTCAGATGGTAAAGAATCTGCCTGCAGTGGGGGAGACCTGGGTTTGATCCTTGGGTTAGAAAGATCCCCTGGAGGAGCAAACGGCAACCCATTCCAGTATTCTTGCCTGGAGAATCCCCACAGACAGAGGAGCCTGGTAGGCTACAGTCCATGGGGTTGCGAAGAGTTAGACACAACTGAGCAACTAAGCACAGCACATCTTGTTGTATATGTTTGGTTTGTATATGGTTGTCCCTTGGAACAGAAGACTGTTCTCTGTATATTAAAATGTTAGGAATAAAATATACATTTTCTCTAGAGTATATAAGAGAACTAGAGCTTTATCCTTTAAGATGCATTACATCTCATATACCCCTATTCCTCCAAGATGCCATAGCACCAAGATGCTGGCTTAGTTCTGTGTAGAGAACAACTGTGCATGTCAGTACTTATCCCTTCCCAAGACTCAGATTTGCTCCTTTAATAATCAGGGTGAAAAACACACCCTCCTTGTAGTTGGCACTCCCATATACAGCATTCTTCTGATATAGTTATTCATTTCAAATCATGCAAAAGCAGAGGGTTGAACTGCCCATCCATTTGGCAAGAGATTTGGGAATAGGATCAAAGTTGTTTTTATTTCAATAGGGTCCCTAGTGAGCTGTTAATTACTTGGGTTTCAAATCAGATGGCATTTGAAATAGAATATTGAATTACACCTGTGTTTGGGGGTCAGTTTATCTTCTGATATGAAGGTAGATTTGTGGCAGGAAGGAACAGGAGGAAATGAAGTTAGTTTTTTTCCTGTGTTTGATGGGAAAAGGCCTTTGTTGCTGAAATATTCCTCAGGGCTTTGCATACTGGGTTAGACCAGTAGGGAAAATTATATTTCAGGAACTCTGAGCAAGAACAGATCTCCAATTATTTCTCAAGCAGATTAAAAAAAGTAACTCTAGATTGTTAATATGAAATATGGCATTTATGTATATATATACATATATATATACTGAGTTGAAAACCAGTTTGGTAGAAAACTAAGCAGTAGAAATAATGTTTCTGACCTCAGTATTCCAATATTTGTCTCAAACATTTAGATTTTAATTTTATTTAAAATAAACATTTTGTTTACATTTATGACTATCATTCAGTGATTTTTCAAATCCAAGACATAGATTTACAATGATAATTATAGGTGTTGATCCCCTGAGGTAGGAAATGGCAAGCCACTCCAGTACTCCTGCCTGGGAAATTCCATGGACAGAGGAACCTGATGGCCTCTAGTCCATGGGATTGGAAAGAGCTGGACATGATTGAATGTGCACACATGCACAAGTAAGATAAAAATATCAGTTGTAATATATTAATTTTGATAAATTCAACATGAATATAAGAGAATATAACTTCCTTGATTACGTTATGATATATGGCTTCAAAGGAGATCACTCAAGTGGGCCAAGTTAATAATGAACTTTTTAAATCTACATGAAGGAATCAGAAAGAAGAATACTGAGGTCCAGTGTACTAGGAAGAATCACTGTACCATTGCTGGCTTAAAAATGGAAAGAGCCACGTGGCAAATAATTCAGATGGCCTCTAGGAATTGACAGCCAGCAAGCAAATAGGGATCTGTCACACACTTACAAAAGATGACTTCCTCCAACAAGATTGAAGATGGAAGTCATTCTCATACTTCCATGTCTTCAGTACTTAGCACTGTAGTTGGCACGTTATGGGCTGAGCATCTCATTTATTTAGTGAATGAATGAATGAACAAATGGATGACTGGACAAACTGTGGCCAAACCTTTCCTTTTCACAGAGCAGTGATAAAACTCTTAGGAGACTACCATGTTCATGTTCAGTCCTTATAACTTAAAGTACAATTTCATGAAACTGGATAGAAACTGTAACAAAGCTGTGTGCTTAGATTCCACTACACTGGATGAAGAGCATTTTGACAAGGCCATGCATTTGGGGGCTGAGCTGTTAATGCAATAATAATGCTGTAGCTTCTCTCTTGGCTTCACTCATTATATATCTTTGTTTCTCCCTCCTTGGGAATCTCTCTGCTTGTCTTCTGTCTCCCTCTTATTTACATTCTGCTTTTTACCTTTATTTCTATCTCACAAAAACTGCTGACAGTTTTCTCATGGGTTAGCTAAGAAATAAATACAAGCTATCTTTCTCTTATCAAATTCATAATGGCTATTACCTGTAGAACTGATGGCAACAAAATGGAACTGACAGTGACAAAAACAGCTTGTAGCTGAATTTGTTCTTGGCTAGGAAATTGATGGCAAAATTAAATCTTCTTGACAAAATTTAGATGTGCAAAATTTGATCTGGGAAAATTGAACTTTGTAGAAGAAAACTCAAAATGGCAGAAGCCATAACTGTTAAAATTGGATATGGCCAAAAAAAAAAAAAAAACTGATTTAAAAAACATTTTTTATAAAATTTCTAAAAAAAATGGATTGATGCTGACCCAGTAATATCAGTAAAACAAACAAAAAAAATGACAAAATAAAAGCATTTACATTATTTGATTTAGGGAGGATACGGCTGGAGGAACTCAATAAATCTTAAAGTACAGGAAAGGTGATTTATTGTACCAAAGAATGGACAGATGTTCTCTTTTTCCAGTGATATAAATGGGGAGTTTAGAAAGAACTTCCTGTGGAAAGTGGACTGGGAGGCTCTGAAATGCATTACCAGGAGGCAGAATGGTGAGGGAGAGGAGGTTGGGAGGGTAGAGTATAGGGGTGCGTGTGTGTGTGTGTGTGTGTGTGTGTGTTGGAGGAGTGCTGGGGAGCCCTCTCTGAAGTTTCCAGAAGAAAGTATTGTACAGAATTATTATTCTGAGGTGGTTTAAGTACATTTCTTTCTGACTGAAGACATAAAGATGAATGGGGAATTTTGGCACTCTGGAATATTCCTTTAGGCTCATATTTCTATGATTCTATGACTTAAAAAAATTCTATTTTACTCTTTGGTGAGAAAGTAAAATCATTCTATTTAGGAAACAGAACCATATAGCCTTATTGAGAGGTCACTTTATATCTTAGTATTCAAAAATTTTAGTTTTATTTAAATGTTTTTAAAAGTGTCATATTCTTATGACCTAGGTCTTGCAATGCTACTATCTTTCAGGAATCAGTTTTATGTATGTGGAATTTTGTGAATAAATTGGTCATTGTGATGACTATTAAGGATATTGGCTTAAATTTAGGAACACTAGAAGTTTTCCTCCAAAGGGGAAATAATGTAAGGATTAAGGAAGTGAAAATGATTCATTGTGACAGCAAAAGTGTAACTGCTGGTTTTATGAGAGAAAACACATAGGTTATGCAGGTGAAGAATCTTTGATGAGAGCCTTATACAGGCTAAAAAAAGATGAAAATTATATGACTTGTTGTTGCATTGATTTCTAGGGCTATAACCTGTAATAAAAGATTGTACCATAAAGATGGAGAGGGAGACTGAGTGGAAAGGAAGTTCCCCTGGAGCACACCAGAGGACTGGAAGTGGCTCTCAATGGGACAGGGAAGTTGTTAGCGTGAATGAAAGACAAGATGGCAGCTGTCAACGACAGGCTGAGATTGCCCTGCCCTGATGAATGGGAGAGCTACTCTGACTTTGCTTGCAGTGTTTGTGCATCCTGTGGGATGCAGGAATTGTAAAGAAGGGGCCATGACATGCAAGAAAAAAGAAGCAAAGAAATGTAGTAAGAAAGGAAGCTTACTGGAGGGAAGCTGTAGATTAAAGAGAACTTGAAAGTGAATTCTAGGTTGTTTCCAAGTCACTGAGTTCATTGAAATCCTAGGAAATGCTAAGAGATCGAATATAGCAGTGAGTGAGGCTGCGTGGTGCTGGAGCAGTGGCTGTGCGGCGCTGAAGTGACTGTGAAGAGATACCCCACGTCCAAGGGCAGATTAGCCCTAGCAAGATGGTAGGAGGGGCAAAATTGTATTTAGAATCAAATCCCATATCCATCAGAGATGCTCAGAGGGCTCAAACAAACCTTGTGTGCACCAGGACCCAGAGACCCCACAGAGACTGAGATAGAACGGTGTCTGAGCATTTCCTGTGGAGGTACAGGTCAGCAATGGACTGCCACAGGGGCGGGGGCTCTGGGTGCAGCAGACATGGGTATGGCGTAAGCCCTCTTGGAGGAGGTTGCCATCAATCCCACCATAGAGCTGCCAGAACTTACACAAGACTGGGAAATAGACTCTTGCACAAACAGAACCCTGTGTGCACTGGGACCCAGGAGAAAGGAGCAGTGACCACACAAGAGACTGACCCAGACTTGCCTATGAGTGTGCAGCAGTCTCCAGTGGAGGTGTGGGTAGGCAGTGGCCTGCTGCAGGGTTGGGGGTACTGAGTGCAGTAGTGTGTGCATGGGACCTTTTGAGGAGGTCACCATTATCTTCATTACCTCCACCATAGCCTGGCCCCAGGTAAATTACAGGGTAAATAAGCTATAAACAGGTGAATAAACTATAAATATCCAAATACTGTGGGGCCACCCAAGATGGACGGGTCATGGTGGAGAGGTCTGACAGAATGTGGTCCACTGGAGAAGGGAATGGCAAGCCACTTCAGTATTCTTGCCTTGAGAACCCCATGAACTGTATGAACAGGCAAAAAGATATGACAATGAAAGATGATCTCGTCGGGTCAGTAGGTGCCCAATATGCTACTGGAGATCAGTAGAGAAATAACTCCAAAAGAATGAAGAAACAGAGCCAAAGCAAGAACAATGCCCAGTTGTGGATGTGACTGGTGATAGAAGCAAGATCCGATGCTATAAAGAGCAGTATTGCATAGAAACCTGGAATGTTAGGTCCATGAATCAAGGCAAATTGGAAGTGGTCAAACAAGAGATGGCAAGAGTGAATGTTGACATTTTAGGAATCAGCAAACTAAAATGGACTGGAACGGGTGAATTTAACTCAGATGACCATTATATCTACTATGGTGGGCAGGAATCCCTCAGAAGAAATGGAGTAGCCATCATAGTCAACAAAAGAGTCTGAAATGCAGTATTTGGATGCAATCTCAAAAACAGTGCAATGATCTCCCTTCATTTCCATGGCAAACCATTCAATATCACAGTAATCCAAGCCTATGCCCTGACCAAAAAGGCTGAAGAAGCTGAAGTTGAACAGTTCTATGAAGACCTATTAGACTTTCTAGAACTAACACCTCAAAAAGATGTCCTTTTCATTATAGGGCACTGGAATGCAAAAGTAGGAAGTCAAGAAATACCTGGAGTAACATGCAAATTTGGCTTTGGAGTACAGAATGAAGCAGGGCAAAGGCTAATAAAGTCTTGCCAAGAGAACACACTGGTCATAGCAAACACCCTCTTCCAACAACACAACAGAAGACTCTATATATGGACATCACCAGATGGTCAATATTGAAATCAGATGATTATATTCTTTGCAGCCAAAGATGGAGAAGCTCTATAGTCAGTAAAAATGAGACCGGAAGCTGACTGTGGCTCAGATCATGAACTCCTTATTGCCACATTCAGACTTAAATTGAAGAAAGTGGGGAAAACCACTAGACCATTCAGGTATGACCTAAATCAAATCCTTTACGATTATACAGTTAAGGAGAAATAAATTCAAGGGATCAGATCTGATAGACAGAGTCCTTGAAGAACTATGGATGGAGGTTCATGACATTGTGCAGGAGACAGGAATCAAGACCATTCCCAAGAAAAAGAAATGCAAACAGGCAAAATGGTTGTCTGAGAAGGGCTTACAAATACCTGTGAAAAGAAAAGAAGATAAAGGCAAAGGAGATAAAGAAAGATATATCTATTTGAATGCTGAGTTCCAAAGAATAGCATGGAGAGATAAGAAAACCTTCCTCAGTTATCAGTGCAAAGAAATAGAGGAAAACAGTAGAGTGGGAAAGACTAGAGATCTTTTCAGGAAAATTAGAGATACCAAGCGAAACTTTCATGCAAAGATGGGCACAATAAGGACAGAAAATGTCACTTTTCATTCCAATCCCAAAGAAAGACTATGCCTAATAATGACCGAACTACTGCACAATTGCATTCATCTCACATGCTAATAAAGTAATGCTGAAAATTTTCCAACCCAGACTTCAACAGTACATGAACCGAGAACTTCCAGATGTTCAAGCTGGTTTTAGAAAAGGCAGAGGAACAAGAAATCAAATTGTCAACACCCATTGGATCATGGAAAAAGCAAGAGAGTTCTAGAAAAACAACGATTCTGCTTTATTGACTATGCCAAAGCCTTTGACTGTGTGGATCACAATAAACTGTGGAAAATTCTGAAAGAGAAGGGAATACTAGGCCACCTGACCTGCCTCTGGAGAAATCTGTATGCAGGTCAGGAAGCAACAGTTAGAACTGGTCATGGAACAACAGACTGGTTCCAAATAGGCAAAGGAGTATGTCATGGCTGTATATTTCACCATGCTTATTTAACTTATATGCAGAGTACATCATGAGAAACGCTGGGCTGGAAGAAGCCCAAGCTGGAATCAAGATTGCCTGGAGAAATATCAATAACCTCAGATATGCAGATGACACCACCCTTATGGCAGAAAGTGAAGAAGAACTAAAGAGCCTCTTGATGAAAGCGAAAGAGCGGAGTGAGAAATTTGACTTAAAGCTCAACATTCAGAAAACGAAGATCATGGCATCTGGTCCCATCACTTCATGGGAAATAGATGGGGAAACAGTGGAAACAGTGAGAGACATTTTTGGGGGCTCCAAAACCACTGCAGATGGTGATTGCAGGCATGAAATTGAAAGATGCTTGCTTCTTGGAAGAAAAGCTGTGACAAACTTAGATAGCATATTAAAAAAGCAGAGACATTACTTTGCCAACAAAAGTCTGTCTAGTCAAGGCTATGGTTTTTCCAGTAGTCATGTATAGATTTGGAGTTGGACTATAAAGAAAGCTGAGCACTGAAGAACTGATGCGTTTGAACTATGGTGTTGGAAAAGACTCTTGAGAGTCCCTTGGATAGCAAGGAGATCCAACCAGTCCATCCTAAAGGAAATCAGTCCTGAATATTCATTGGAAGGACTGGTGCTAAAGCTGAAACTCCAATACTTTGGCCACCTGATGCAAAGATCTAAATCATTTGAAAAGACTCTGATGCTGGGAAAGATTGAAGGTGAGAGGAGAAGGGGACAACAGAGGATGAGATGGTTGGATAGCATCACCAACTCAATGGACATGAATTTGAATAAACTCTGGGAGCTGCTGATGGACAGGGAGGCCTGGTGTGTTGCAGTCCAAGGGGTGGCAAAGAGTCAGACACGACTGAGCGACTGAACTGGCTGCACCCTAAATAAACCTCTCAGAAAAGTAATAAGAAGCCATCAATCCATTAAGAGGTTAATGGATTTTTCATACTAAAGTGTCAGAAATTCTAAGCTACTGTTGGCCATTTCTTGGCCTAATGTTAAGTACAGACGATTATTTCTTCACTATAACTTTGTGGTAAGAGTATTTGTCTTGAATTTCAAATGATGCAAAAGAATGGAGTATGTGCCACCTGCTCATATTCTGTGGAACAGATTACTTGGGGGAAATTACTAAGCTTTGCACAAGCTGTGGTAGCATACCAGTGAGGTAATGAATATTTTTCTCTTTGTTTAACTCAAAAAATAGATACTAAAAAAAAAAAAAAACAACAACCAACTATTGTGATGCTGCTGCTGGTAGACAGGAAGTTTCCCAGGAATAGATAAAACTGTTTGTTCTATTTGTTGAGAATTCTGAATTATTATAAAGGCAATATGAATATATATAGCATATATACATATATGTATAATTTTTTGTTTCCACATGGGTCTACTTAGCTTCTTATAATCTTTGGAAGGAATGATGCTGAAGCTGAGGCTCCGGTACTTTGGCCACCTCATGCGAAGAGTTGACTCATTGGGAAAGACTCTGATGCTGGAAGGGATTGGGGGCAGGAGGAGAAGGGGACGACCGAGAATGAGATGGCTGGATGGCATCACTGACTCGATGGACGTGAGTCTGAGTGAACTCCAGGAGTTGGTGATAGACAGGGAGGCCTGGCATGCTGCGATTCATGGGGTCGCAAAGAGTCGGACACAACTGAGCAACTGAACTGAACTGAAAGAAGATGAATGTTTACTGTTTTTACAAATTAAAGGATGGTGATGATGATTTTATTTTTAAAGACAAAATGGAATGGATTAGACTTTTTATTTGATAAAAGTGCTATGTATACCTCAAGATCATAACCATGATCATAACCATGATCTTGTCTGTCTGGTGGTGATACTTGTTTTCCAGGTAAAGTATCAGCATTGCAAATTCAAGCTCCTATTTTGACAGTTTGTGAAATGGCATCTCTTTCCTTCAGTAGTCTTTGACTAACTGGAGTTTGATCTGGAGGAAAAAATAGAGAACTGAACTTAAACAAGGTGCTTTAGTACGATATATTCTTGTTATCATGCATCTAGCAAAGCCTGGCACAGTAAGCTAGTTTTGCACATTTGGACAGTAGGCTGCTAAAAGGTTAGTTTATTACGGACACCCTAACTAGAGGTGAATTTCCAAGCTATTTATATTGGTCAGATTAAATTGCCTTATCTTATTTCTTGCTGAATAGACTTTTTCCTTATCTGTAGATAGTTTGAAGACAGAGTGTCTTTTTGCATATGAAAAACAGTGTTGAAAGCCAATTTAATATTGATAGGATTATGGCCTCTGAATATTTTTAACATCTACAGAGCCTTATATGGATTTCCTGTTGTCTTTCCTGAAACACTATTCTTGGGATATTTCAGCTCGAATGAAAGTTTTGCCACCAATTTTGCTCCTGAAACACAAGAAAAGATGAACAGACGTCTGCTGCATTAAAAAAGGACACAGGCATGCATTAAATCCCTTATGTCTTACTTTTTAATGATGCAATTGTGAATTATGTTCTTGTTGCATTTGTAATTAGAGGCTGCAGCAGATGGTGAAGACTTATTTTAAAGTGATGTGTCTATTAAAATAAGCCACACTGCCGAATGATTGTTCACTGTAACAGCATCTTTACGCCCCTAAAACACTCCGATTCTTTGTTGATGTGCAGTTGATTACCACAGCTGATTACATATGTGCTCATATTTGCTCAGAAATGTATCAGAGATATTTGATATGTGCAATACTTTATTTGAAAGTGTGTGTTATCACAATTATAGATAATGAAGCTTTCAATGAATTATTCAGTCACCATCTACAAAGGGAATGTACTGATTTCCTTTTTCAATAAAATTAGGCATGAATCTCTGTAAACTATTGAGGCTAATTCTCTCTACACAGTGAGAGAAGCCTTGAATGGGAGTTTCTGAGTGTTGTAAGATTCTCTATGAACATTCTTATAGAAAAGAGTTTTGTTTGGGGTGAACTCAGTCCCTGGATAGTGGTGGTATCTCAGGCTAAGAGTGGGAATGGAGAGAGCTAAGTACAGGGTGAGGGCCAGGTGGAAATGGAATAAAGAAGTAGTCAACTGGATGATATGCATCAGACTATGTTAGGCTGTGATAACAAAGAACACCTAAATCTTAATTGCCTGACAACAACAAAGACTCATTTCTCTCTCTGGTTATGTGTCTATCATGGATCATAAAAGGGGCTCTACTCATCATAGTGCATAAGGGTCAGACTGATGGAAGCTACATCTCAACACAGGCTTCCATAATCACCTCGCTAACGGTAAAAGGATGTGGTGGCTTACACAATAGCTTTTAAGACTTTGTTCTGGAAAAGTCACATGATACTTCCACTCATGTTTAATTGGTCAGAGCAAGCCATAACAGTCAATCTAATATTAAGAGAACAGACACATGACATCCTACTGTGTGCCTGAAGTGCTTGGTCAATAACAATTATGATCACCTCCTGGTGTACATTTCCAAAGCCTTCTGTAAGGCTGTGTGCCTCTGAGATAGCTCCTCTGTCTGGCTACTGTGACTACTCCATTCCTCATGTTGGTCCAGAAATGTCATCAGTTTGACTCTTTTGTTTTAAATAATGTGTATAAAGACTTTTTGAAAAGAGTGTGTGTTACCTGGAGGGACAGAGAAAGAAAGTGAAGTCTCTTAGTCGTGTCCAACTCTTTGCAATCCCAGGGACTGAAGCCTACCAGGCTCCTCCAGCCATGGGATTTTCCAGGCAAGAATACTGGAGTAGTTTGCCATTTCCTTCTCCAGGAGATCTTCCCAACCCAGGGATCAAAACTGGGTCTCCCACATTGTAGGCAGATGCTTTATTGTCTGAGCCGCCAGGGGCAGATAAGTCCTCCAGTTTAACATTTCCTAACCTTTGTTCTCTTGAGAGATGTTAGTGCAGAAATAAGCATTCTGTGGTTAATTGAGTCTGGAAATTTAGTGGGTAAAGAATTTGTCCACAGTGCAGAAGACACAGGAGACCCAGGTCCAGTCCCTGGGTCGGGAATATGCCCTGGAGGAGGAAAATGGCAATCCACTCCAATATTCTTGCCTAAAACATCCCATGGACAGGGAGCCTGACAGGCTACAGTCCATAGGGTTGCAAAGAATCAGACATGACTGAGTGACTAAGACACACATGCACACACCCACACACAACCTGTGTTCTCTTGAGAGATGCTAATGCAGAAATAAGCATTCCACAGTCAACTGAGTCTGGAAATTTGGGGGTAAGTTATATACATTTCTTTACTTCTCAGAGCCCTTCATACGTTAATATGAATATCTATGAGGCCAATACAGGATGTGGTATTTCTCAATTCTATAGGATCTCTTTTTTTTGTGGATCTTCCCATGGGGTGGTATTTTGTAGGAGCACATCTTGAGCAATACTATTCAGGTCTCTCCACTGGTACTGGGTATCATGTTTGGTCATCACTGTAGCTCTGGGTTGGTGAACACATCAAGATGCTGTAGGATGGTGCACCTGGAAAGGGCATGGAAGCTCTACATCGCCCAATCCCACACCTTTCTTTATTCAATCCTTCCATTTGATGATTCCTGACCTGCACCCTTTATAAAGTCAGCAAACATAGGTATTTTCCTAAGTTTTCTAAGCTGTTTCAGCAAATTATCAAATCCAAGGTAGGGGTTGTGGGAATCCTAGATTTATTGTAATTGGTTTGGAGTACCGATGGTCAAGGGCTTCCCCGGTGGTTCAGCTGGTAACGAATCCACCTACAATGTGGGAGACCTGGGTTTGATCCCTGGGTTCAGAAGATCCCCTGCAGAAGGAAAAGGCTACCCACTCCAGTATTCTGGCCTGTGGAATTCCATGGACTATCCATGGGGTCACAAAGAGTCACACAACTGAGTGACTTTCAATTTCACTGGTGGTGCAAGCACTTGTGATTGGCATCTGAAGTGAGGGCCATACTATGGAACTGAGCTCCTTTTACTCACGGGATCTGCTGTTAACTCCAGGAAGATAGTGTCAGAATTGATTAAATTATAGGACACCTTGTTGATGTCTGGAGAATTGTTGATGGTTATCACCTGGAAGTTATAGAAAGCTGCCATAGTCTTATCTCCTCTCCAGTCCTTATCTTCTCTCTAGCCTGGAAAGGAAGGCTTGTGACTTTGAAGAATGTAGGGTAGAGGGCAAATTTTGTGATAGAAAAATATGTGTCTCACATGAAAACATGAATCAATGTGAAAGGACTGGTAGTCCTAGGGTGAAGAGACCTCAAGAGCCATGATTCCATACCCAAGAGGCAATTATCATCTTTTTCTGCCATTAGGCAATATATGTGTGTGTGTGTGTGTGTGTGTATTATATTACATGTATAATATATATATGTAAACTGAAATAAAATATATATAGTGATATATATATATATACACTATCTAGAACAAGGAACTTTTAATATTATTATTAAGCTATTACAATAATAACAATGATAAAAACAGCTAACAGTTCTGGGAATACTTTTATTTTTATTTATTTATTTATTTTTTATTTTAAGTATTTTTAGCCCTGCATTAGGTGTATGGCATGGATTACCTCAGTTTTTTCTTTAAAAAAACCCTATGAGAAGTGGCTACTATAATTGTTCCATTTTATAGATTAAGGTAATCAGATTCAGATAGATTAACATATTTGTCCAAAGACATACAATAATATGAAGCAAAGTTAGGATTAGATGAACCTAGGCAGATTCACCATATTTTCACCATTGGACCAGAATAACAAATATTGTTTAAATTTGTTAGTGTTTTATAGAACTTAAAGCCATTTTGTATAGACCATATCATTTGTCCTTCATGCCAAAACTATTAGTCAGATGCCATATTTCCATTTTTCAGAGAAAAGGAAATTGAGTCTCAAAGAGTTAGTCAAATCTTATGTTAAAAACAAGCAACTTGAATTCTGGTCCATTCTTTTCCTATTATGTTTTATTTCTTCCCACTTTTATTTTCTCTAGCTCTATCCCTTTTACTTGGATTTTCCTCTTCCTTCTCCCATGGATTTGCAGCATGCCAACCAGGAAGTAGTTTCTTGAGTTAGTTACAAAAATGTCCAGAGAAATATTAATATAAACTGGAAAGGATGTATTGGTCATCTTAGCCCAAAATAAGTGAATGAAAATCCTACTGCATTCCATTCAGCTTTATCTTCACTTAATACATTGAATGTGTTGAGTCTGAGACTGTCAAAGAATGGGCAACACACACACATACATGGGTACACACACACCCCGCAATATGTTTAAACAATCCAGAGGTCACAAATCCTGTCCAATGAGTGTTACAGAGAATTTGAATAGCCAAGCTCACTGTACTCATGTACCCTTGTTGTCCTTTGTAACTTTCCTTTCATTACTCCTTTTTCAAGAAAAAAAAAAGAGAGAGGCAGATAGGGCTACAGGGAAATGGGACTGAGAGAAGGAAATCATGGAGAAGTGTGAAGGGGACGGGCTGTTGACCTGCAGGACCATGGTTCATGGAGTGGAGTTTTATCTTGCTCTAACCATTGTAGGCCAAGTGCTAGTGCGTGCTGGAGGGAACTGCATGGAGCCATAGATAATGGCTGTCTTGAGTGTAACAGTGAGCAGCTGTCTTTTTGCTCAAATAACAACATAAGAGAAAGAGCCGTGGAATTTCAGCATTTACCACCAATGTTTAATGCAGGGTTAAGTGGCAGCTGGTTGTCGTCCAGGCTCAGGAAATGTGTGTGGGTGTCAGGGTAGCACTGGTGAGCACAGAAAAGCTGGGATGTTCAAGAAACTGAAAAGCTTGATTGCCTTACAGCTATGGTTCATCCTTTCCTTTAAGTAATGAAGTTGTCCTTTTATAATAAACTGAATTACTTAAATGTTGAAAAATTATCTTAGAAATGACATACCCAGGGTCATAAACCATTAGATGATTTTGAAGATGTGTTTTGTCTAAGTTGATGAATATTTGTAAAAAATTGATTTTGAATGTTTAATTCAGTATGCAGGCATTCTCTAGGAGGTTTTTTTTTTTTTTTTTTTTTTTGTGGCCTAGAGATACTTGGTGTAAGATGATGGCTTTCTAGAAGTTTGTGAGGCTTTTCTTGGTGGTAGGGGGTGCTCCATAGGTGGGTTCTTTCATAATATTATTGTTTAGGAAAATAATGAATCTGCTTTTATTTGAGGCTGAAATGAATAATTTCAGATATTAAAGATACCTGTATCTTCATGAAGCAAAATTGTCAAACTGCTAATTTAACTGGGAATGCTGAGGTTGGTGGGACTTTTGTAAGACTGAAGTAGCTGTCAGCCAGCCTGTGTTCTGGAAGACAATGGCTGCTGAGATTTCCCTGGAGATTATTTGTCAGGATGGCGTATCAGCTAATAGGAAGAAGGTAACCAGATATAGCTGAATCTGTATGTTGAGTCTGGAGATCTTTATTTTAGTTTTGGCTTTGCCAGTAACACTATGTCACCTTGTGAAAATTGCTGATGATCTCTGATTTTGGTTCCTCATCTGGAAAATGTGGAAATTGGTAAGATGATCTCCAATGCCTTGTCCAGCTTTAAAATTCTTTGATGCCAGGAATATGGTTTGTCCATCAATGAAAAGTCAGTGAGCTGACCTTGGAAATTGCTTCATGCCAATTAATCTCTTTCATCCTCATACTAGAAAATGATCAGTAAAATGGTTTCATATTGTAAATCATGAATATATTTTCTCAGAACCCCTCCTTCACTGCCTTATAAAAAGCAAATGCATTTGTGTCTGAGACAAGGCAAAAAACAAATACTTCCATCAAGTTAACTCTTGAGATTGAGCTTGCTGTGTGAGTAACCTGTTTGGTAGCTTATTCCTAAGAGGTTGAGAGCAAAAAGAGGAAGTGGGATTGAGAAACTTTTTCACTTTTGTGCTGGTTTGAAAAGCAGTTTTACTGGAGAATCACATTGATTGGCACACACAAACAAAAAATATGATCAATTTTGGCTATTGTATTTTAAAATTCACTGCCTTATAAAAAGCAAATGCATTTGTGTCTGAGACAAGGCAAAAAACAAATACTTCCATCAAGTTAACTCTTGAGATTGAGCTTGCTGTGTGAGTAACCTGTTTGGTAGCTTATTCCTAAGAGGTTGAGAGCAAAAAGAGGAAGTGGGATTGAGAAACTTTTTCACTTTTGTGCTGGTTTGAAAAGCAGTTTTACTGGAGAATCACATTGATTGGCACACACAAACAAAAAATATGATCAATTTTGGCTATTGTATTTTAAAGCCCCTGGTGGTATTCTGACATCTGTGATGAGAGCCACTAGCTGAGCCTAATATTTGTCTAAGTTAACCTTGATGTCTTTTTGGCCCCCTCCCCTGCTTACTTAACTTATATGCAGAGTACATCATGAGAAATGCTGGGCTGCAGAAGCACAAGCTGGAATCAAGATTGTCAGAAGAAATATCAATAACCTCAGATATGCAGATGACACTACCCTTATGGCAGAAAGTGAAGAGGAGCTAAAAAGCCTCTTGATGAGAGTGAAAGTGGAGAGTGAAAAAGTTGGCTTAAAGCTCAACATTCAGAAAACGAAGATCAAAAAAAAAAAGAAAAAGAAAAAGAAAACAAAGATCATGGCATCTGGTCCCATTACTTCACGGGAAATAGATGGGAAAACAGTGGAAACAGTGTCAGAATTTATTTTGAGGGGCTCCAAAATCACTGCAGATGGTGATTGCAGCCATGAAATTAAAAGACACTCCTTGGAAGAAAAGTTATGACCAACCTAGATAGCATATTGAAAAGTAGAGACATTACTTGCCAACAAAGGTCCATCTAGTCAAGGCTATGGTTTCTCCTGTGGTCAAGTATGGATGTGAGAGTTGGACTGTGAAGAAAGCTGAGTGCTGAAGAATTGATGCTTTTGAACTGTGGTGTTGGAGAAGACTCTTGAGAGTCCCTTGGACTGCAAGGAGATCCACCCAGTCCATTCTGAAGGAGATCAGCCCTGGGATTGCTTTGCAGGGAATGATGCTGAAGCTGAAACTCCAGTACTTTGGCCACCTCATGCGAAGAGTTGACTCATTGGAAAAGACTCTGATGCTGGGAGGTATTGGGGGCAGGAGGAGAAGGGGACGACTGAGGATGAGATGGCTGGATGGCATCACCAGCTCGATGGATGCAAGTCTGAGTGAACTCCGGGAGTTGGTAATGGACAGGGAGGCCTGGCGTGCTGCGATTCATGGGGTTGCAAAGAGTCGGACATGACTGAACTGAACTGAACTGATACCTTCCTCATTCCCTTTGCTTATTTCTCACTCACTGAAGTTCTGGATTTGTTTCTAGTTGTCCCCTCAGCTGGCTCTGGTCCACTCTCAGACAGTCAGGCAGTCTCAAGCCACCATGGTGTTTGGGTTAGTTTTGATGGAGTGCCAAGAATTCATTCCAAAAGACACATGCTTTTATGTTTTCCTTCTGTGGCAAATGGGTCAGGTCAGAGACTCAGAATAAACAAATCTATGATTGCCTCATTTGCTAATCCCAGAATCTTATTTCCCATTCACTGGACATATTTTCTAGGTGGCCATGCCTTCTAGTGCTAAAATAATTACTGGAATTAAACAAGATTTCTTTGCTCTATGTGGTGACCACATGCTCTTGATTTTCCTAAATTTTCAAGTTAATATACTTTTTATTCTTGCTTAGAAAGATGACCAATGATTTGCTTAATGTAAAAATAAAGAGAACTTAATTGTACATCATAGGGATATGTCTCATGTCTGATAGGAAAAATTCCCCTGTTTGGCGATGTCATTGCATTCTGGTTTGAGAGACTGAGATTCCTATACTTACAAGCCCATGTCTTTTTTTTTTTTTTAATTGGAGGCTAATTACTTTACAATATTGTGGCAATTTTTGCCATACATTCACATGAATCAGCCATGGGTGTACATGTGTCCCCCATCCTGAAGCCCCCACCCTCCTCCCTCCCCATCCCATCCCTCAGGGTCATCCCAGTGCGCCAGCCCCGAGCACCCTTTCTCATACATCGAACTGGGACTGGCGATCTATTTCACATATGATAATATACATGTTCCAGGGCTATTCTCTCAAATCATCCCTCCCTCGCCTTCTCCGCAGAGTCCAAAAGTCTGTTCTTTACATNTCACCTTGCTTATAGTTTCCTTCATTGTGCAAAAGCTTTTAAGTTTAATTAGGTCCCATTTGTTAATTTTTGCTTTTATTTCCATTACTCTGGGAGGTGGGTCATAAAGGATCCTGCTATGATTGACATCAGAGAGTGTTTTCCTCTAGGAGTTTTATAGTTTCTGGTCTTACATTTATATCTTTAATCCATTTTGGGCTTATTTTTGTGTATGGTGTTAGAAAGTGTTCTAGTTTCATTTTTACAAGTGGTTGACCAGTTTTCCCAGTACCACTTGTTTAAAGAGATTGTCTTTTCTCCGTTGTATATTCTTGCCTCCCTTGTCAAAGATAAGGTGTCCATAGGTGTGTGGATTTATCTCTGGGCTTTCTACTTTGTTCCATTGATCTATATTTCTGTCTTTGTGCCAGTACCATACTGCAGGCCCATGTCTTGATAGCACAAAAGATGATTCAAGTGGGATTAAAAAAAAAAAATTTGGGCTTATTTTTGTGTATGGTGTTAGAAAGTGTTCTAGTTTCATTTTTACAAGTGGTTGACCAGTTTTCCCAGTACCACTTGTTTAAAGAGATTGTCTTTTCTCCGTTGTATATTCTTGCCTCCCTTGTCAAAGATAAGGTGTCCATAGGTGTGTGGATTTATCTCTGGGCTTTCTACTTTGTTCCATTGATCTATATTTCTGTCTTTGGGCCAGTACCATACTGCAGGCCCATGTCTTGATAGCACAAAAGATGATTCAAGTGGGATAAAAAAAAAAATAGGAAGAGGTGTGGTGTAACAATGTGGTTTGAATGTGTCCATCAGAACTAAACCAAGGACAACAGCAAAAACTCAGTCAGTTGTGTTCATTTCATAGATGTGGATTAGTGGCTGAAATTAGGTGATGAATTTGATTGTGTTGAGCATGTTCTTAACTGAATTTCTGTGTCTCTGGGTGTCCCTGATCTACCCACTTAGGCCCAGACAGACTGGCAGGTGCTACAAGTTTATAGCCCTGCAGTGCTGAGTGCTGGAGGCTGAGGAAGTTCAGAGCACAGTAAGGGCCCCTGTGTGAGGAGTGTATGGTGGACACTCTGTGATGAGGCACTCAACACTCATACTCACAACTCTAGACTCATACAAAATACTCACTCATAAAGACACAGTAAAACAACCCAACTTAACCCAGAGTGAGATGAATGCACAGCTGCTCAAGGGGGCTGCTAAGTAACTGCAGTAGAGTCAGGTAGAAATTTCTGGCAAGGTTTCTCCATAGAGGTGACCCCAAGGAAAGCTTTGGGAGATGAAGGCTGCATGGCAGAGTCTTGGGGGTGGGTTCTGGGAAAGAATGAGGAAGCACAGGCAGGACCAACCAGCTTGGAGTAGCTAAGTGGAGAATGGGAACTTGACTTCTGAAGGAAGTGAGGGCACTGGGGGAAGGCTTGGAAGGGCAGAGAAGGATGATGAAATCCTGTGAAGGAGATCTTGAGGAGCCAATTTAAATCAATTGGGTTTCCCTGGTGTCTCAGATGGTAAAGAATCTGCCTGCAATGCGGGAGACTTGAGTTTGATCCCTGGGTCGGGAAGAGCCCCTGGAGAAGGGAATGGTAACTCACTCCAGTTCTCTTGCTTGGAGAATTCCATGGACAGAGGAGCTTGGTAGGCTACACATTCCATGGGGTCCCAAAGAGCCAGACACTTTCAAGGACTGGCTAACTTACTCTCTTCTTTGAGAAGATGGAGGAAGAGAGGGGAATGGATAAAACATCTCCTAGCCCAGAGGCAAGTCAGCACACCTGATATAATCATATTCGTGCTTTCCCTTTGCTTGCTTCTGGGGATGCTTTTTTAGCATCCAGTCATACTCTCCGATACTAAAATCCTAATTCTTAATTTGTTTCCTCACTTCCTTTACTAAACCCTGCCTAGGGATTAGAACCTGCAGCCAGAAGTCAGTCCTCACAAGGTGGAATTAGCGGCAGGTCAGGAGTCATGGGAGTGGGTTCTCTCCAGTCCTTTCATCTTGGTATGAAGACTCTCAGCCTTTGGCAGACAGATTAGCCTGAAGCTGGCTGCCTGTTCCCAGGGGCATGTCTGCCTGCAGTGACTTGCTCCGGAAGACTCTTTTGGGACCAACACACCAGTTCCCATACCTGAACCCAGTCATCTCACCCTCCAGGAGAGGCAGAGGGCGTGTTTCCCTTGTACTGACACAGAGAATGGGATTCTTGTCCTTCTAAGCAAACAGTTCTGCCCTGCAGAGGGTAGGGACAGATTAAAACCAAAAGCCTGGGATTAGGTTGTTTGTCTAGCACCTGCCTCCCCAGGGTGAGCTCACAGCTCTTAATGACACCCTTCCAGCCCAGTCTGGCTCACCTTCTTTAGAACCCTGGGTAATGCCTGACATCCTCTCCGCTCTGTTGCAGCTGGGAATTCACTTTTTTTGCTTTTCCTGCCAGTTAAAGTCAGACGGAATCTCTTTAAGATCCCTAGATAAGACCTGTGTAGATCTGTCAGTCATTAATCTGCATGTGATTGATGCATGCTTTTCATTTCTAATTAGACCTGTTTGTTGGAGAAGAACAGATAAAACCAACTCACAGTTTTTAATGTTGTGGGAGCTAGTGACAAGGTAGACTCCATTTTCCACTTTATAGTTAGTTTTAACATTCAAACTATAAATATGAATTACTTTTCTGTCTGACTCTTCTGATGTAGGTTATTGTTATGCTAATTCAGGTGTATGTCATCCTGGACCTTATAAGTACATAAATCTTGTGTTCTTTTGAACAAATTGGCTGGTTAATCCTTTATCAGTTATTGAGAGATTGCTACAAGCACAGAGCAAAGGCCAGAGCTCTAAGCTTAGCAATTTGAAGGTCATCATTGTTATGCATTTGGTGTTTCTGCTTTGTTTTCCCTTTTTTCTTCTATTAAATAGGAAAGTTAGCCTAATCCTACAGCAAGCATTTTCTTTTAAAGTGGAAAGATGGAACCAGGGGAGGAGAAGGAGATTCCAATAATTCAAACAATAGGTAATTCTGGTGATGGGAGCCATCTCTCATCTCTTTTTCTCCCCCAGCTGCCCCCACCATCCCTTTTGTCTTAGGTATTTTCTGAGAATGGATAACTGTCTCAGCAGGTTGGCTGTATTTGTCATCTAGCTTTTCTGTTTTCTCAACAAAGTGTTTCAGAGAAGGCAATGGCACCCCACTCCAGTACTCTTGCCTGGAAAATCCCATGGACGGAGGAGCCTGGTGGGCTGCAGTCCATGGGGTTGCTGAGAGTCGGGCACGACTGAGCGACTTCACTTTCACTTTTCACTTTCATTCATTGGAGAAGGAAATGGCAACCCACTCCAGTGTTCTTGCCTGGAGAATCCCAGGGACAGAGGAGCCTGTTGGGCTGCCATCTATGGGGTCACACAGAGTCAGACACAACTGAAGCGACTTAGCAACAGTAGCAGCAGATAACCTTTTGCAAGCATAAGCAAGATGTTTTTCCTTGATCTGCCCCTGGAAATATTTGCTGAGACTCCATCAACTACTGAGAAAGAATAGGTTAAATTCAAATACATCATTCATTGACAGCTCTTTTGGCTTCAATGGGGGGAGGTTAAATTTGTGTGGACAATTAATGTTGCCAGTAGAAGCACGAGGAGATGATTTACCATCGGATTCCTTGTGTGTGGAGGTTTTGGATTGAACCCTGGGCTACCTGGCTTGATAATGGACCTAGCCATGCCTCAGAGACTTGTCTTAGCTCATTTCCATAGGATGCATTCTGAATTGATTTATAAAGACTGTGTTGACATTTTTGATCCCCTAGCCGACCAAGCAGAGAAGGCAATGGCACCCCACTCCAGTACTCTTGCCTGGAAAATCCCATGGACGGAGGAGCCTGGTGGGCTGCAGTCCATGGGGTCGCTAAGAGTCGGAAGCAAAGGCCAGAGCTCTAAGCTTAGCAATTTGAAGGTCATCATTGTTATGCATTTGGTGTTTCTGCTTTGTTTTCCCTTTTTTCTTCTATTAAATAGGAAAGTTAGCCTAATCCTACAGCAAGCATTTTCTTTTAAAGTGGAAAGATGGAACCAGGGGAGGAGAAGGAGATTCCAATAATTCAAACAATAGGTAATTCTGGTGATGGGAGCCATCTCTCATCTCTTTTTCTCCCCCAGCTGCCCCCACCATCCCTTTTGTCTTAGGTATTTTCTGAGAATGGATAACTGTCTCAGCAGGTTGGCTGTATTTGTCATCTAGCTTTTCTGTTTTCTCAACAAAGTGTTTCAGAGAAGGCAATGGCACCCCACTCCAGTACTCTTGCCTGGAAAATCCCATGGACGGAGGAGCCTGGTGGGCTGCAGTCCATGGGGTTGCTGAGAGTCGGGCACGACTGAGCGACTTCACTTTCACTTTTCACTTTCATTCATTGGAGAAGGAAATGGCAACCCACTCCAGTGTTCTTGCCTGGAGAATCCCAGGGACAGAGGAGCCTGTTGGGCTGCCATCTATGGGGTCACACAGAGTCAGACACAACTGAAGCGACTTAGCAACAGTAGCAGCAGATAACCTTTTGCAAGCATAAGCAAGATGTTTTTCCTTGATCTGCCCCTGGAAATATTTGCTGAGACTCCATCAACTACTGAGAAAGAATAGGTTAAATTCAAATACATCATTCATTGACAGCTCTTTTGGCTTCAATGGGGGGAGGTTAAATTTGTGTGGACAATTAATGTTGCCAGTAGAAGCACGAGGAGATGATTTACCATCGGATTCCTTGTGTGTGGAGGTTTTGGATTAACCCTGGGCTACCTGGCTTGATAATGGACCTAGCCATGCCTCAGAGACTTGTCTTAGCTCATTTCCATAGGATGCATTCTGAATTGATTTATAAAGACTGTGTTGACATTTTTGATCCCCTAGCCGACCAAGCAGAGAAGGCAATGGCACCCCACTCCAGTACTCTTGCCTGGAAAATCCCATGGACGGAGGAGCCTGGTGGGCTGCAGTCCATGGGGTCGCTAAGAGTCGGACATGACTGAGCGACTTCACTTTCACTTCTCACTTTCATGCACTGGAGAAGGAAATGGCAACCCACTCCAGTGTTCTTGCCTGGAGAATCCCAGGGACGGGGGAGCCTGGTGGGCTACTGTCTATGGGGTCGCACAGAGTCGGACGCGCCTGAAGTGACTTGGCAGCAGCAGCAGCAGCAGCAGCCGACCAAGATGATGTCAAAGGTGATCTTGGCAGCTGCTAGGATTGTCCTTCTAAACTCCATTCCCTCCTTGGAGTTTTTCTGCCAGGATGGTGGATAGGGTGTGACTGGGGCTCAGCCTTCCCAGGCAAAAGTCACAGGTATTCTGGCCTCTAAAGGAATTCTTCAACCCTTTGCTGTCTTGAAAGAAGCTGGTGTGAGGAAAACCTCAGAGCCTGTGACTGAGTCAGTAGATCCCTGTGGGGTCATCGCCAAGTCAGTGCCACACTGGATGCCGAAACTTGGCCTCTGTGCACTGGTGCTGAATGAAATCTGAGACTGAGTTTTGGGTGAAATAGAAAAGAAGAGCTTTATTGTTTTCCAGGCAAAGGGAGACACAGTGGGTTAATGCCCTCAAAAGTGTTTGCCCCAGTCCAGAAGGATTTGGTGAAGAGTTTTATGGCAATGCTTCAAGGGTGGGGTTCCTGATAAGGGTCAGAGTGTGTACAGGGACAGTCACTTCAGTCACTCAGTTGTGTCTGACTCTCTGTGACCCCATGAATCGCAGCACGGCAGGCCTCCCTGTCCATCACCAACTCCCGGAGTTCACTCAGACTCGTGTCCATCAGTTCATGTGTTGCTGAAGCCTGGCTTGGAGAATTTTTAAACTGTAACTGAAATTTCACATTTCCTTCATTCTACATGTGAATTACACACAATAGAGATGTTAGTAACACCTGTGATTATCACTAAATGAAATCACAGGTATTTTTATGCCATATTACTGTTACATGGTAGATATCTTAAAATGTTGCTTATGCTCATCATTGCTTTAAAACTATTGTAGTCGGTAGATCTGGTACTGGATCTCAATATCTCATGTGTTAGTAAAGAAGCACTTTTGGTACCATATTATATTTTAAATATTTTGATAGCTAGACTTAATATAACACTACGTTTTTAAATTAATTCACTCATTTATTTTGAAATATAGATGAACGACAATGTCCTGTTAGTTTCTGGTGTACATCAAAGTGATTCATTTATATATACATTATATATATTCTTTTTCATATTTTTTCAATTATGATTTATTATAGGATATTGAATATAGTTCCCTGTGCTGGAGAGTATATCATATTTTCTTTTATATAGTAGTTTGCATCTGCTAATCACAAACTCATAATTTACTGTGTTTTACCCACTCCAGTGATCTGGTCTAGAGAATTTCATGGGCTGTATGGTCCATGGAGTCCTAAAGAGTCAGACCTGACTGAGCGCCTTTCACTTTCACTTTTCACTTACACATTTCAAACTCTATTGTGCAAAGGAGTCCAGAGGCTTCCCTGGATTGCCAAAAGGATCCGTGGATCAGATAAGATCAAGACTTCCTGCTCAAGAGTGTGCAAGAGTCTTCATGCAAACAGCTTTCCACTATCCTTTAAAGTCAAATTTCTGTTTCTTCTGCCCCCTCCGCCCACCCCGCGCCCCGTTTTGGGGGCCCTCGATTGTCTTGGTAGCTGCTCAGAGGCTCAGGGAGAGCGCAGGGGGCACGTGCAGAGCTCATTAGGGCCTGAGCCCGGTGCCGCCCCAAGCGATGGGAACACGGGGGAAACGCGTTCATCTCTGATTCCTCCATTTCGAGCCAATCACAGCACACGCCCGAGCTGTGTGGACACTCTTCCGGATGACCTGTGGGCATGAAAGCTGCCTTCAGTTCCAGCTTCATTTTCCCTCCCAGCAGCCCAGGGTTTTCGCCTGATCAGACAAGCTTCTGCAATGAGGTGTGCAAGAATTGCTTTCTTCCTTGGCAAACACTCACAGCTTCTCCCTGCTTGGTTCCAGGAGTTGCTAATAAGTGCTCTTCACTGTGACCTGATTTGCATACCTTATGGATTATTTGTGGTTTGTAGCTAATGGGGATTAAAGCTTGCACAGATAACCCCACCTCACCTACCCCACAGGACTCGGGACTGCCGCAGACTGCACCTCCATGCTTGGTGTAAACAGGGTTCGCAAGCTGGGGCCAGGACGCCCCTGGAGATGAGATCGACACACTTCCTCCTGCTCCCGCCTGACACAAAGGAAGCCCTTCCCCTGGGCATGTTTGGGAGGGTGGCTGCCTGAGGCAGGGTGCTGTGTGAATTAGTCCACCGTAGAGATTTCTACTGGCACCCCTGCCCCCAAGCGATGCAATCACAAGCATGCTGGCATTAGAATTCCGGAGAGGTTTTCTTGGTTTTGTTCAGGGTTTCCCCCCCCCCCTTCTTCTTCAAATCATAGCCTTTAAGTGCTCTTTGTGTTTATAATTAGCCAAAAGCCCTGGGATGGCCCCATTGGCATCACCCTGCAGGCCCGCCCGTCCCCCCAGCTCGCCCAAGTGCTGTTAATTAGCCCTGCAAAGATTGGCGAGCTTGATTGGCAGCAGCTTTTGCAGAAAGGCTTCTAGCCCTCTGCGCAACAAAGGAAACCGGCTTCGCATCTTGGCATTAGACCTGTCATCTGGATTCTCTGCATTTTCCCTCTGCCGCTGCTGAGAATTTCATGGATGCATTTATTTATTTTGAAATGTTAGCACCGATGTTTTGGTAGAAATTTGTAAATCTTGCAGTTGAGAGAGAACGTCATGTTTGAGGTTTGTCACAACTCTAAGAAGCGATAGAATGAGGGCAGGACGAGTCTTTGTAGATGAAGAATAGGGTTAACAGTTTGGGAAACTGACCATCACCAGGGCTAAACAAAGACGTACCCAATGAGCCAGCAACTCCACTCCGCAGTAATTCCCACAGAAGCGTGGTGTATGTGTGTTTCCCCCTCTCAAAAGTACTAAGATGTGCCTAGCTGCCCTATAATAGACACAAACTGGACTCTGTCCAAATGCCCATCAACAGTATCATGCTTTTTTTAATTGTAGTGTATTCACACAATGGAACACTGCACAGCAGTGAGAATATTAACTACAATTACACACAACAATATGGATGAATCTCAGAAGGGCAATTTGAGTGAGAGAAGATAGAAGAAAATATTGTGTTTATATAAGGAATGTGCTTAGTCCTCTCTGACTCTCTGCAACCCTGTGGACTGTAGCCTACCAGGCTCCTTGGCCACAGGATTCCCCAGCCAAGAACACTGGAGTGGGTTGCCATGCCCTCCTCCAGGGGACCTTCCTGACCCAGGCTCCTGCGTCTCCTTCAGTGGCAGGCAGAGTCTTTACCATGGAGCCACCTCAGTGGCTGAGCACCTCTTCTAAGTGTAAGCCCTATGTAAGGAATAAAAATCGGTAAAAACTAAACAGTGTTATTAATCCAAACAGTGGTTAACTCTGGGGGAGAAGAAGCAGTAGTTAGAATAGAGCATTAGAATAGAGCGGCTTCCTGGTGTTGGTAACGTGCTATTCCTTGACCTGTGGGTGGGTTATGGGAGAACGTGTGTGCTGTGCTCTGCTCAGTCACTCAGTCCTTTGCGACCCCATGGACTGTAATCTGCCAGACTCCTCTGTCCATGGGGATTCTCCAGGCAAGAATACTGGAGTGGGTAGCCCACCCCTCCTCCAGGGGATCTTCCCAACCCTGGGATTGAAGCTGGCTTCCCTGGTGGCTCAGACGGTAAAGAATCTGCCTGCAGTGCAGGAGAGGGGTTGGGAAGATCCCATGGAGGAAGGAAGGCATGGTTAGGGGAGAACGTTTAGTGAATGAAAACGTATTGAGTTGTAAATTGGTATGTGTACCTTTCTACATGAATATTGTACTTTAGTAAATAATTTTTAAAAATGAGGCTAAATTGAGGTTACCTCTTCAGTAGGAAAGTTTGTGGAGTAGTAATTAGAAGAGACGGGGTTGATTTTATCTCCCAAACCAGGCCTGGGATGTGATGCCTGAGACCTGCCTTGAGGCCTGGGGTCCCTCGGCCATGGATGGTGGCCTGAGAGCTGGAGGTGTCATCCTGGCTGGATCTCAGGGAAGAGCTCCTATGAGAGCAGGTAGACAGCCTGAAGAGTCATAGCTGAGGGGGAGAGGGATTGGAGCCAAAGGGGGTGTGACGATGTGCAGGATTTATGAATTCACCCCTAAGGCTCTCTATGCACCGTGGCTACCACCTGGGGCTGTCTTCAAGTCCCATGAAAACTTTTGAGGGTTTATAAAAATAACTCCAAAATGCAAAACAGAAAATTATATTCTCAAAATCAATACATGTTTAATGAATATCTACAAAATATAACATAGGTCAAGCAATTCAGTGTTTCTCAAACATTAATAAGATCCCCCAAATCTGAGGACCTTGTCTGCATACAGATTCTGATTCTGTAGATCTGGGCTAGAGCCTGAGATTCTGCATTGTCGCAGGTGCCCAAGTGATGTCTATGTTTCCAGTCCATGCATGCTACTTTGAACTGCAAAGAAATAGTTAACTGCAGCTTAATTCAATTTTTACACAGCTATAACAGATTCCTAAAATGTAAGATGAATATTTTATTTTTACAAAACTCAAAATTACATTTTATTGTTGTAAGCCATACATAACATAAAATTTAGCATTTTAACCAGTTTTAAATACACAGTTCAGTACTATATTTAATAAGTACATTTACATTATTTTGCTACCATCATCACTCCCCATCTCCAGAATCTTTTCATCTTCCCAAACTGGAAAACTTGGTACCCATTAAACAATCACTCCCATCGCTTCCTCTCTCCAGTCTCTGATAAGCGCTGTGTACTTTCTATCTCTGTGAACCTGACTACCCTAGGCACCTCATATAAGCAGAGTCATGCACTTCTCGTCCACTTGTGAGCGGCTGATTTCACTCAGCATAATGTCTTCAGATTCATCCGTGTTATAGCATGGATCAGAATTTCCTTCCTTTTTTAGACTGAACAATATATTCCATTGTATGTATAGACCACATTTTGTTTATCTGTTCATCCATCGAAGGACGTCTGGGTTGTTTCCACCTTTTAGCGACTGTGAACAACGCCACTTTGCACATGGATGTGCCAATCAAATCACTACTTTCAAATCTCTCAGATATAGATGCGGAAGTGGAATTGCTAGTATTCCTGTGTTTGATTTTTTTGAAGAACGAAAATACTAAATATTTAAAAACTTGCTGGAGACTGTCATTTTGCCGACCCAGATGGGCACATGTCCCAGTGCTCATGCCCTTGCATAGGTCTCTCCCACATTAACTGGGGGCCAGGCAGCGTCAGACATGACTGAGCGATGAGCAGCAAGGTCTGCCGCTGCTTTGACTAGCAAAACACAGAGAAAGCAATGTTACGCCAGTTCCACAACTAGATTTTAATTCATCTGAAAGCTTCTGCTTCCTCCCTCTTGGAAGGCTTACTCTTGGAACAGTCCTGCTAGAACTCAGCCACCATGCTGTGGGGCCAGGCCAAGTGGCCATCTAGAGAAGCCTGCTCGGAGAAGAACCCGGTGCCCAGGTGACAGTCCAGTCTGGGCTCCTGGACATTTTAACCTCAGCTGAGTTCCCGGTCAGTGCTTCAGATGATTACAATTGCCCACCGACCCAGCTAACCCTACTTGGAGAAGACCCACCCCATGAAAGACAATGCGTTGTTTTAAGCCACCAAGTTTTGAGGTGATTTGTTATCCAGCATTCGCTAGCTGAAACAAAAATTCTTTCAAATGTTTTGGAACAAGAGCAAAATACATTATACCTAATGTAAGATTGGTTAGAATTTAAGATATTTGATACAGAGTGAAATAGGCCCAGAGCCTTCAAAGATCTTAAATATCTCAGGCACTAACCAGAAAACTTTGGTTGTTGTTCAGTCGCTAAGTCATGTTTGACTCTTTGTGACCCCATGGACGGCAGCATGAGGCTTCCCTGTCCTTCACTATCTCCCAGAGTTTGCTCACATTCATGTCCATTGAGTCAGCAATGCTATCTAACCATCTCATCCTCTGCTGCCTTCTTCTCCTTTTGCCTTCAATCTTTCCCAGCATCAGGATCTTTTCCAATGAGCCCACTCTTCGCATCAGGTGACCAAAGTTTTGGAGCTTCAGTTTCATCATCAATCCATCCAATGAAAATTCAGGGTTGACCAGTTTGATCTCCTTGCTGTCCAAGGGAATCTCAAAAGTCTTCTCCAGGACCACAATTTGAAAGCATCGATTCTTCAGCACTCAGCCTTTTTATGGTCCAACTCTCACATGATACATGACTATTGGAAAAACCATAGCTTTGACTAGCTGGACCTTTATTGGCAAAATGATGTCTCTCTTTTTAATATGCTGTCTAGATTTGTCATAGCTTTCCTTCCAAGAAGCAAGCATCTTCTAATTTCAAGGCTGCAGTCACCATCCACAGTGGTTCTGGAGCCCAAGATAATAAAATCTATCACTGCTTCCACTTTTCCCCTTCTATTTGCCGTGAAGCAATGGGACCAGATGCTATGATCTTAGTTTTTTTAACATTGGGTTTTAAGCCAACTTTTTCACTTCCCTCTTTCACCCTCATCAAGAGGCTCTTAGTTCCTCTTCACTTTCTGCTATTAGAGTGCTATCATCTGCATATCTGAGATTGTTGATACTTCTCCTGGCTATATTGATTCCAGCTTGTGATTCATCCAGCCTGACCTATCAGATGATGTACTCTGCATTTCTGGAGGAGGGCATGGCAACCCACTTCTATATTCTTTCCTGGAGAATCCCCATGGACAGAGGAGCCTGGCGGGCTACAGTTGATGGGGTCACAAAGAGTCGGACAAGACTGAAGCAACTGAGCACGCATGCATGCACTCTGCACATAAGTTAAAAAAGCAGGGTGACAACATACAGCCTTGTCATACTCCTTTTCCAACTTTGAACCAGTCAGTTGTTTCATGTAAGCTTCTATTTGCTGCTTCTGGACCTGCATACAGGTTTCTCAGGAGACTGATAAGGTGATCTGGCATTCCTATCTCTTTAAGAATATCCCACAATTCATTGTGATCCACAGTCAAAGCCATAGTATAGTCAATGAAGCAGATGTCTTTCTGGAATTCCCTTGCTGTCTCTGTGATCCAATGAATGTGTTGATCTATGGTTCGTCTTCAATCCAGCTTGTACATCTGGAAGTCCTTGGTTCACATACTGCTGAAGCCTAGATTGGAGGATTTTGAACACCACTTTGTTAGCATGGAAAATGAGTGCAATTGAATGGTAGTTTGAGCATTCTTTGACCTTGCCCTTCTTTGGCTTTGGAATGAAAACTGACCTTTTCCAGTCCTGTGGCCACTGCTGAGTTTTCCAGATTTACTGACTATTGTGTGCAGCACTTTCACAGCATCGTCGTTTAGGATTTGAAATAGCTCAGCTGGAATTCCATCACCTCCACTAGCTTTGTTTGCAGTGACGCTTCCTGAGGCCCCTTGGCTCACACTGCAGGATGCTGGCTCCGGAGGAGTGGCCACACCTTTGTGGTTGTCTGGGTCGTGAAGGTCTTTTCTGTGCGGCTCTTCTGTCTATGCCACCACTTGTTAATCACTTGCCTCTGTTCTGTCCTCACCATTTCTGTTCTTTATTGTGCCCATCCTTGCATTAAATGTTCCCTTGGTATCTGCAATTTTCTTGAAGAGAGAAAAAAAATCAAACAAAAAGATGAAAAGCAACTTGTGGAACATGGGTCCTTAGAACCAACAGCAGCAACAGGAGTTTTGTAGCTGCTGTGGTTGTTGTTCTGATTGAGTTAAAAGCCTGGCTGGCTCAGATCAGCCTGCCAGTTAGCCTCTATCATCCAGATACTAAAGAAGGCAGCCAGGGATTTTTTTCACACATGTAACTTGGCATATGGCTTTTGGGGGGATTTGAACTCTTAATTAGAAGCTTCCTTTTGCCCAGAAATTAACGTGTAACTGAGTGATAAGAATGAATTCAGCCAAAACAGATCTCAGATTCCCACAAACACAACAGATAAGCAGCCTGAACGTGAAGCCTTGAAAGTCGTGGCTGAGATGAGGCTCGCTCACCTGGACCCTGAGTCCCCAGCCCTCTCTCACTGCCAGACGCTATACAGGAACCAGCTTCTGCCTCGCTCCATTCTCCCAAGCTGAGGCCCCATGGCCCACACCTGCAGGAACAGTCCTGGTCTTAGGCGGGACGCGCAGTAGGCAGTGGCTCACTCAGTATTCAGTAATGTATAGTGAGCACATGCTTTGTGCCAGGCAGGTGCTATGCTGGCCACTGGGCGTATGATATGTTGGTAAATAAACAGACATGGTCCTTGTGGCATGGAGACTGCAGCTCAGTGGAGAAGACAGATGGTAAACACACAAGAACAATACAATGCTGCGTTTGTTCATGCTTCGGGGCCCTTTGCTTGATTTTGTCTTCTTGATGTTGCTCTTTATTCTAATATTTTTGTCATTAGGTGTCAGCTTAAATATAAGCTCCTCACTCTCCTTGCTATAGA
This sequence comes from Aepyceros melampus, assembly GCA_006408695.1. Lineage (NCBI taxonomy): Eukaryota > Metazoa > Chordata > Mammalia > Artiodactyla > Bovidae > Aepyceros > Aepyceros melampus. Next base: position 90,527 of record SJXQ01007009.1, on the reverse strand, counting down.
GTCACTCTAGTACATCCCACCGATATTTTTTTCCTTTTCCGTTATGGTTTATCACAGGATATTGAATATAGTTCCCTGTACTATACCGTAGGACTTTATCCAATTTTCTTATAGCTGTGTGTGTTAGTCACTCAGTCGTGCCCGACTCTGCAACCCCATGCACTGCAGCCCACCAGGCTCCTCTGTCCCTGAGATTTTCCAGACAAGGATACTGAAGTGGGTTGCCATTTCCTTCTCCGGGGGATCTTCCCAACCCAGGGATCGAACCCGGGTCTCCTGCACTGCAGGCAGATTCTTTACCAACTGAGCTACAAGGGAAGCCTTTAGAGAACTGAAGAAAAGTTGTTTATCCATTCTCTACGTAACAGTTTCCATCGGCTAATCCCAAGCTCCCAAACCACCCCTCCCCCACCACTCCTCCTTGGCAACCACAGATCTATTCCCTATGTTTGTTGTTTCTCTTTCATAAATAAGCTCACTTGTTTCATATTTTAAATTTCACGTACAAGTGATATCATATGTGTCTTTGTCTGGCTCACTTCATTCGGTGTGATCATCTCTAGGGCCATCCATATTGCTGCAAGTGACATTCTTTCATTCTTTTTTACGGCTGATTAATGTTCCATTGTATAGATATACCACATCTTCTTTATCCGTTCAGCTGTTGATGGACACTTAGGCTGCTTCTGTATCTTGGCTGTTGTGGATAGTGTTGCTATGAACACAGAGCTGCGTGTGTCTCTTCACATTAGGATTCTGTCCAGCATGGCCCTTTGATTTTGTTCTCTGAGTAGCACTCACCGTTACCAGATATTTTCTTGCGTATTTTTTTTATTAGTATTATCTCTCTCTCACCCACCGGAGGTCAACTGCAAAAGGACGATCTTGTGTCTCGTCACTGCCACACCTGGGGCCCTGAACCACTGCCCTCTGTGTAACGGATGCTCAGGAAGCTGGAATGACTACATGAATAAGCAGTGACATAAGATTGACACCTCACCTTTCTATCACATAAAAAAAGATTTTATTTTTGTCATGTGCAAATTAGCTGGTGATTTTACTTACTCCTCCTCACTCAAAAAATTGCACTGACGTCATAAAAGGACAATGACATCTTCTGTTCCTCACGAAACAACTAAGGACACCAGAGAGGACTGACAGAACTCCCGCTGGATACGATGCAAGTAAGCGACTCGTCAGGAGCGTTTCCTAGCCGGGGTTACTGTGTGCTATCCAGTGGCATTTGGAAATCTTAAAACTAGTGCGCAGACCCATATTACAATCGTCACCATTCCGGGTGGGCATGATTGACTTGAGGAGCTCCAGCTGACACCCTACAACTCATCATCAAGCATTTCAGAGTCTTTGTTCATCCAGCTGCCCTGGTATGGAACAGGCACTGTGCTGAGCATGGTTGTCCAAAGACACACGAGACAGTCTGGCCTCAAGGTGACCGTGGGGGGAGACTGAGATCACAATCAGCAATATTATACTCTGTGATTCATGCAGTCATAGAGCTGGCAGTGGAACACGCTGGAAGGAAACCTAATATAATCTGCGACAGTCAGGGTGGGGGGCTGCCTGGAGGAGGCGTTCTCCACGTTGAATGTTACTGGATAGAGGATTGGAATGGGGGTAGCTGGGAGAAGACAGCAAGGGGACAGGCACAGGGGATACATGTCCTGAGTATTCAGAAAATGAGAAGCTGCTGTGGGAGCAGGAAAGAGTGGGAAGGAGGGGGTGAGCCAGGCAGGAGGACGCATCGGGTGCGATGCTGCGCCCCAGCCCTGAGGACCAGCTCCTTCCGTGCTCCTTCTGCCCTCCTGTCTCTGAACCCTACCCAGGACCTAGGCGCCTGCTGTGCGAGAGAAGGATCCAGGTTCATGAACAGGGAGCATTTTTGTCACTGCTGTTCATTCTTTGGGAAGAATTGTTTGCCCACCTTGGAGAATCTGAAGGTAAGCATTTTTCTCTTGTGCTTCTTTTTGCTCCTGATAACAGCAAGCTTTTTAAAAGTCAGCATATGTCCATTAACTTTGAAAACTGCAGCAAGGAATCCAGGAAATTTCCATTGTTTGGACAACAGGCAAAGAAGAGTAGCTCCCTCCCAGGAGCGTGCAATACTTGTACCTGCACAGTTCATGGGGTCACAAAGAGTCGGGCACAGCTGAGCAACTGAACTGAACTGACCCTCCAGTTAGACATCAGGACAGACAGACAATTAGAAGAGATTAGCATTTAACACAACTGGGGTTTGGTTTTTTTTTTTTTCTGGTTTATTAGAAACCTCAGAGATCCAAATTTTGCTTTCCTCTTCCATGACGAAAATGTCAGTACTTCTTGTGGGTTTACTGCTTTGTCATCAAAACATTTGGCCAGCAAAATAGCATCCATGTTACTGGAAAACCTGAAAGAGCAATTTTGGGAGAAGCACTGCAGTAGAGCTCCAGCTACCTCCCAGGCTACTCACCAAGGGGCACAGTAAATTCCTTTTAGCGTGAACTGCTCAGCAAGTAATCTTTTGCCCACATTTAAACCCATACCCAGAGCCCCCTGTAGTCTTCACATCTATCTGTCCTGCTGTGCACACGTTCACACCGTGGCCGCTGACTTTGAGGCACAGCATGCCAGGAGATCAAAATCGGGGCAGTGCTACTGAGTCCCTGGGGAGAGAGGGGCAGGGAGCCCTCAGACGAGGGTGCTGTGCCCCGTTACTGCTGCCCCTGCAGCTTCCTGGAGCTGGGGGTCTGTGGGCAGGTCTGAGAGCAGTCAGAGAGGGAAGGATTAATGCCAGGATAATAGCCATCAGAAAAAGCAAGAAACAACTTTGCTAGATTTAGCAAATTAAAGTACAGAATTCTCAGTTAAACTTAAATTTCAGAAAAATAATTTTTAGCATAAGTATATCCCAAATGTTGCATGGGATATACTTATACTAATGTCACACACACACACACACACA
>SJXQ01007009.1:0-87324 GCA_006408695.1 Aepyceros melampus | reverse complement strand
TCACCTCGACTCTCCTGTGGAGAGCACCTCCTTCTGCTGTGCAATGGGAGCGCTGCGAATCCCTTCCGGACGAATCAAGGAAACTAACTCTCACCTCTGTCTCTTATACACATCTCCCCTGCTGTTTTCTCCCTTCTTTCCTCCTCTTCTGGCCTGGCCTCCCCTTGTCGTTCCTCTCCAGCAATACAATACAGGATAGGTCCCAAGTCACTGACGCGCACTCTTAGTGATATAGTCTTTTCCCTCCGTGCGCATACTTACTTCTTTACGGCTGTCCAAAGCTTAAAGACTCTATTCCCTGCTCAAATCGCCCCAAGCAACATACAAACAAAGAGGGGAAACACTTTAACAATTCAAGCAGCCCCTTCTGAAGTGCTGGAGAGCATAAGCGGTCTGCACCAGGCCCCCTACTTTGACGGCATCTCCCTGGAGAAACCCAATTCACAGCCTCCACATCCAGTTTTTGCCACCCAAGCCCAGGCCACTCAGCAGCTTTCATCTGGGGAACAGAGAGAAATAGAAAACACTGGAAACAGGAGGCCGAGGCAAAGCATCCAGCTACTGCAGAGTGAGATCCAGAATCTTCGTAACTGCATTTATGTGAGTGTCAGAGTTCACACGTGGGGTGACAATTAAGTGGTAGGCGGTACTGGGGAAAACTTATGAACATGGGGGCTGATGATAGATACTGGTGACATAAGCTAACAAGAAAAGTTAAATGGGTCTGGCTGTGTTGAAATACCACTGATTACATTTTGGTGAGCCTTCTACCTTGGATGCCTAATTACTGTATGGTGCCATGATACTTATCATTTTATATGCCTTTAATTTTGTTAAATTAACTTTGTTATTAACTTTGTAATTTGATTAGAACAGGAGACCCAGCCTGTACTGAACTGCAGGATGGATATCTGCTGCTCTGAGAAATTCAGGGCAGCTACGGGCTGAGTCATGGTGAGAAGGCCCCCGTACATGGCTCCTAGTAACTCTCCACCTTCTGGGTTCATGTGTACCCGGGGTCTCCTGACTCGCTTCTAACAGAAGGGATGGGGCGTCACTTCTGAGACTGGGTGGGATATGCCTGTGCCTTCTGCCCTTTTAGCCACCTCTCACCCTGTCTTGTTCTGGAAAAGCCAATTGCCACGTCATGAGATGCCCTGCGGAGAGGCCCACACGGCAGGGACTTTGTGGAGGCCTCTGGCCAACAGCCACTGGGAACCTGAGACTTTGCAACAGCAGGGGGGTAACTTGGAAAAGGATCCGCCCCCAGGTGAGCCTTGAGATGTAGACAGACCTGGTGGAAATTTCATGCAATCTTGTGAAAAGCTCCAAGCCAAAGGCATCCTGAGCACAGAAACTGAGATAATAATTTTTAGTAACAACAATTCATTAATAATAACTGCTTCCCTGGTGGCTCAGTGCTAAAGAAACCTCCTGCAATGCAGGAGACGAGGGTTCGATCCCTGAGGTGGGAAGATGCCCTGAAGAAGGAAATGGTAACTCACTCCAGTATTCCTGCCTGGAAAACCCCAAGCACAGAAGAGCCTAGTGGGCTACTGTCTGTGGGGTCGCAAAGAGTCAGACAAGACTTAGCAACTAAACAGCAAGAGCAAACAACAACAAAATAATACATGTGGGCTGTTTTGCCCTGCTCAGCGCGGGGGTAATTTGCAGCAACAGGTAAAAGAATACAGTCACTCCCTGTGGTCCTTCACTGAGAGCTGAAGGTGTCACCACTCAGCAATGCAGACCCCCAGCAGCTGAGGCGGCTCCAGGATGCACGGTGATGTCGGGTGGGGGCTAGGAAGGAAGACAGACCTGGAAACTGGCGGTTTACTGCACCCACATTGCCAGGTTCTCGGGAGCTCTAGAAATGCTCCTGCGTGTCACTGAACTTTACTGAAATCCTGCTGTCAACCCTGATTCCTGTTTACAAACTGAATACTCAATCACCCATGGGGCCCGGGAATTGTTTGGCCTTTCCCTTTCGTTTACATTCGTGACCAGATTCCAGGCCACTTCTGCCCGAGACTCCTCAGATGTAGACTCTTGAGGAAGGGACGCCCCTTATTCAAGGGTCTCGGTCTCTTGACTCCAAGTCTCCATTGCAACCTCAGCTGTGTGATGCTGGAGGGAGCGCCTCAGAGGGGAGCCCGGGTTTGTCTGCAGCGCCGGGCCCGGTCCACAGGGGGCGGCAGAGAGCGCCACAGGGCTGCAGGCGGCGCCTCAGACGGCAGTTCAGTCCAGTCCAGTCGCTCAGTGGTGTCGACTCTTTGCGACCCCACGAATCGCAGCACGCCAGGCCTCCCTGTCCATCACCAGCTCCCGGAGTTCACTCAGACTCACGTCCATTGAGTCCATGATGCCATCCAGCCATCCCATCCTCGGTCGTCCCCTTCTCCTCCTGCCCCCAATCCCTCCCAGCATCAGGGCCTTTTCCAATGAGTCAACTCTTCGCATAAGGTGCCCAAAGTACTGGAGCTTCAGTTTTAGCATCATTCCTTCCAAAGAAATCCCAGGGTTGATCTCCTTCAGAATGGACTGGCTGGATCTCCTTGCAGTCCAAGGGACTCTCAAGAGTCTTCTCCAACACCACAGTTCAAAAGCATCAATTCTTTGGCACTCAGCTTTCTTTATAGTCCAACTCTCACGTCCATTCATTACCTCTGGAAAAACCAAAGCCTTGACTAGAGGGACCTTTGTTGACAATGTCTCTGCTTTTTAATATGTTGTCTAGGTTGGTCATAACTTTTCCTTCCAAGAAGTAAGCTCTTTTAATTTCATGACTGCAGTCACCATCTGCAATGATTTTGCTACTGCTGCTAAGTCACTTCAGTCGTGTCCGACTCTGTGCGACCCCATAGACGGGAGCCCACCAGGTTCCCCCATCCCTGGGATTCTCCAGGCAAGAATACTGGAGTGGGTTGCCATTTGGAGCCCCCCAAAATAAAGTCTGACACTGTTTCCACTGTTTCCCCATCTATTTCCCATGAAGTGATGGGACCAGATGCTATAATCTTTGTTTTCTGAATGTTGAGCTTTAAGCCAACTTTTTCGCTCTCCACTTTCACTTTCGTCAAGAGGCTCTTTAGTTCCTCTTCACCTTCTGCCGTAAGGGTGGTGTCATCTGCATATCTGAGGTTACTGATATTTCTCCCGGCAATCTTGATTCCAGCTTGTGCTTCCTCCAGCCCAGTGTTTCTCATGATGTACTCTGCATAGAAGTTAAATAAGCAGGGAGACAGTGGGGGACCTCAACTCGTGGGCTGCTTGTTGGTTTTACCTGCTGAGGGGCGCCTCCACGGTCGGCTCTCCTTTCTTTAAAGGGCAGCGTTACAAGCCTCCCCAATATTTTATGATCCTTTTGTGTGAGTTAGGGGACCCATCCATAACGTGGTTGCTTAGGAGGGGCGGCCTGAAAGGGAAAACACACAAAACTGTTGGTCGTTCCGTCGCATTTGAATATAAGCTCAAGTTGAGATGTAAAACGTTCTATCAGGCAATGACTAAGGCTGGTTTCAGTATTTAAACAGCTGATGCAGGGAACTGGTTACACGGGCAGGGCATAATCTGAGTGCTTGAAAGGGACGGGGGAGAGGAACCCACAGAAAGCTGCCCGCCTTTGAGGCAGGACGGAGGAGGACGTGTGCCCAGGCTGGGTTCTCAGGAAGCACACACTTAGGCATAGCTTGGAGTTCACGGTGTTTAGCGGAAGTCAGCCTGGGAGGGAAAGGAGAAACAGGATGGCGGAGGAAGAAACTGTCCTGTGATGCAGACCCGCCAGACCCTCAGCCAGGTCAGCAGTGTTGCCCGCCGGAGTGTCCGGCCTCGATCAGAATGGCTGGGTGCTTAATACCCGGCCCCTGGGGCCCAGGATGTGGGCCGGTCGGGAAGGGCGTGACCACCAGCAGGCCTGACCCTGCGGGGGCTGATGGCTGGAGACGGGCTGCCCGCTGCGCCCTGCAGCCGGGCAGCGGGTCCCTCTTTGAAGGGGACCTGAGCCTCTCGGATCTCCCACCATAGAATCGCCAGAGCTGGGGTGCAGAGGATCCCTGATGGAGGCTGGACCCACCCTCGGTCTGAACAGGGGTGCTGGAGCCCGGCTTCTGGCGGGGATTCGGCAGGAAACAAACACCTGGCCTTGCCCTCCCTTCTGTTTACAATGTCTGACTAGTGCCTGCAGCCATGAGATTAAAAGACGCTCGCCCCTTGGAAGAAAACCTATGACCAACCTAGACAGCACATGAAAAAGCAAGGACATTACTGAAGAGGTCCGTCTAGTCAAAGTTATGGTTTTTCCATAGTCATGCAGGATGTGAGAGTTGGACTATAAAGAAAGCTGAGTGCTGAAGAATGGATGCTTTTGAACTGTGGTGTTGGAGAAGACTCTGGAGAGTCCCTTGGACTGCAAGAAGATCCAACCAGTCCATCCTAAAGGAGACCAGTCCTGAATATTCATTGGCAGGACTGATTGATGCTGAAGCTGAAACTCCAATACTTTGGTCATCTGATATGAAGAACCAACTCTGGAAAAGCTGATGCTGGCAAAGACTGAAGGCAGGAGGAGAAGGGGACGACAGAGGATGGGTGGCATCACCGACTCAATGGACATGAGTTTGAACAAGCTCCGGGAGTTGGTGATGGATGGGGAAGCCTGGCGTGCTGCAGTCCATGGGATCGCAAAGAGTCGGACATGACTGAGTGACCGAGCTGACTGAGTGGCTCCTACAGGCCAGACCTGGTCAGAACCAACCACGGGAGCTGGAGAAATCCAGCCTGCAGCTGTGAGTGCCTTGAGCTGAGCCAGGGAAGGGAAAGGACCCTGCAAGCAAACAGAGCCAGGAAATCCTCTCAGCAACTCTCCTGACTGTATTTCCAGAGCATCAAGGCTTAGAACCAGGGCTTACTGACTGCCAGCTGCCAACACCCAGCCCGTGTGCTCCCCGTCGGGTCAGGCCACCTTGACTCAATGAGGAAAGTTCCTTCAGGAACGAAAGCCTCAGCCCCTCAGCAGCCGGGAGTGCTGGTGACCCCTTAGGGGATGGCGATCACTGAGAGCCATTGTGCCCAAGGGCGTACCCCCTTCTGTGGTTCGTGCGTGTGTGCCAAGTCACCTCACTGTCCAACTCTGCAACCCTATGAACTGTAGCCCACCAGACTCCCCTGTCCATGGAATTCTCTAAGAACACTGGAGTGGGTTGCCATGCCCTCCTCCAGAGGATCTTCCCAACCCAGGGATTGAACCCACGTCTCTTACATCTCCTGCACTGGCAGGCGGGTTCTTTACCACTAGCACCACTTGGGAAGCCCAAGCTGACTGGGGTGAGGAGTCTCCATCTGGCCAGTTATTTACAGTGTTAAATTGTGTGTCTCCCCACTCAAGAGCAGGGAGTTTGGTTTTGTTCATAGCTGTGTGTACGCAGTGTCGTGTTAACACACAGTGTGAATTCAGATAAATTCGTTAATGAGCTCATTCACTGAGCGCTAAGCCTATGCCAGGCACTGATGACATGACCCAGAGGACCCTATGAGGCGTTCCTAGGGCAGACTCGTCTCCCACGTCCTCTGCTGCAACTCTTCTCTGCAGTACCCAGATAATAGTGTCTCACGCATATATCCTGCGTTTTCCAGGTGCTAAATGCCACCACCAAATGGAAGAAATTAAGCTTGATGATCATGAGCACACAGCCCTCAGACCTACTGATGCTTCGAGATTGATAGCGTTAACCCAGCAGCCCTGTGACCACACCATCAACCAATCAGAGAGCTGTGCATGAGCGGATCACAGGCCCTGGGAGGCCCCGCCCTCACCTGGATTTTAAAAATGCTTTGCTGAAACCCTTTGAGGAGTTTGGGTTTGCGAGGACAATCTATCCATTCTCTTTGCTTGGCCCTGCAATAAACATTTCTCTGCTCCAAGCTCCAGTGTTTGATATTTCAGTCTGACCTCATTCTACGTCAGGCACATGAACTTGTGTTTAGTCGCAATGATGCTTTGGGAAATTCTGATCTACTGGGGAAATGAGACCAGTAGAAAAATGATGATAACTCAGCGCAGCAAGTGGTCAAGTGACGTGAGCTGCTTGCTCTGCCAGGGCAAAGCTTCATTGAGGAGATAAGGGACTGCTCCCCAGGGAGGAGCCAGGCAGAGAGGCCCGGCACTGGGGGAACCCCAGGATGACCTGAGCAGGCGGGCCAGTGATCGTAGAGGTCTCTAGGACATCAGGGTCAGGAGGACAATGAGATGGGGGAGGCCAGGCAAGCCCTAAGATCCGGCACCACCACTTCCGGAAACTTGTTGTCAGAACTCGAACGTGAGTGTGCCAAGTCTCACACAGGAGGCAGATGACTGCCGGGCAGGGATGGTGGCAGGAAACAAGGAGCAACGTCCGTGTCGATCAAGAGGGAGACAGCCAAGTAAATAAAGCAACTTCCGTACTTTGGAACTGCAGCTTTCAGAGGGAGTTGCGTTGGCTGTACGCACCAACTTGGAAAGACTGTACATAATACATTAGAGGTGAAGGGAGGTTATATACTGATACCCATTTCAACAGAAAAATTCATCTGGAAGGAAGCAGACAGTTGGGACTGTGGAAGGGGAACAGACAAAGGGAGGCTATCACTTTGGGGTACTATATAAATCTGTTAAAACCAGCATGGATTAACTTTTAAATCAAGGGGGAAAATATATAAAAGTCCAGGGAGCTTGTGGTCACTGGGCATCAGGGACAAGCTGAAGGTTCACAAGATCAGGTCAGAATAATTGATCAAAACAGGTCACAGGTTAAAGCAAATCAGAGGCAGAAATCAGGGAGGTGAGCTAGTTCAAGAGCAGGGCAGGGCGGTGGGGCAGGGCAGAGACCCAGGAGACCTGCATCCAGGAGACACTGCTGACCCCTGCAGGGACCCGCTTCCTGCGGCCTCGCATGTGCAGTAGGCCTCGGAGGGTGAGGGTGTTCTCAAAAGGAGGCCCAAGCCTTCTAGCTCTCTCTAAGCCAGCCCTCCCTCCATTTGCAGAAAACTAAAATACAGATCATTCACCTTTTTATATGGTTCTTGGCCATTTCTTCTTGAGTTTCTGTTACATTTCTTTTATCCATTTTTCTTTGCAATTGTCTTTTTCTTCTTAATTTGTTGGAATAATTCTTTGGAGTACTAGGAATTACTCAAATCTTGAGAAACATTTCTAAAGATCGAGTTTAAAATGACGAAACCAACCAATAAAAAAAACACTCTGGAAGATATTGGAAAAAAGAACAAATAAAATTAACAACATGTTACACAGCCTCTTTAACTTCTTAGCTGAAAATCCCAAGGCTCAGAGACCCAGTAGAAATTTGCCAGGAAGAGACTAGTTACACATATCCACAGTATACAAGGCTCTGTTTCATATTTCTTTCTACCAAAAGGAAATGCATCATTAAACTTGAGATATGACCCCCCTTTTAAACATTTGCTGGATAGACCAGTGAATTACTGTTCTTTCCAACAGTGAATTTATATTGCACCAAGGAAAGATAAACTCCTTTAACCCCTGTAGAGTCACATTTCTTTCGCTTGGGTCACTCGATAGGGCCATTTATAGACTCCGATGACGTGTGGGACTCTGTTGAATATCTGGCAATTTTCTTGTGCCTCTTCACTTATTAAAAGAATGTATCCATTAGCAGTCATTAGTACATTCTGTCAAGATGGGAGCTAAATTCTCCTTAACAGCCTAAGAGAATGCTTTTTCAAGAGAAATAATGGACTTAATTGCTCAGTGAAATAGTTATTGCTTTCTTTGTCATAACCGCTCCCTCCTCCCCGCAGGTGGAATCAGACACTGCTTACCCTGGTCAAAGATCCAGGTCGTTTCCTCGCTGCCCTGTGAGTCAGCCCTTGCTCCAGCCTATGGCCTCTGGTGGCAGGCCGCTGTCCCCAGGAATAAGCAGAGTTCCTCACCCATCACAGGGAGAGGCCCAGGCCTGGAGAAAGGAATAAGGCACTCACGGAGCAACCAGCTTCGTTTGGAGGGACTCTGTTTTAGCAACAAGCAGCACAACACGTTAGAGAAATGATCACCCGTCCTGGGACTCCACGCTGACATTAATCTCCTTTTTGACCTTTCATTTGAAACATATGCTCTGTGGAAAATGTGGTTCCCAGGAGGGAGCTTGTAGGAGTGTGTGTGTGTGCTTGTGATTAAAAAGAGTTTTCTGTGTCGCTTATTTATATAAAACCTTAAAGTTTATATAGTGAAAAGCTTCTACCTCTTAACTACAGGTATCTCTCTCCAGGCTTTGTCTTATTCTTACTCCTTTCCTCACAGATCAATCCACCCTCAGGGACATTTATAATTGGCACCCACATCAGCTAAAACATCTTCAGGTGAAAATAATAAAATACTAACAGACAACGAGACATTTAATAAACATAAGTGTCACAAGAAGTCTGCTGCTGCTGCTGCTAAGTCGCTTCAGTCGTGTCCAACTCTGTGCGACCCCAAAGACGGCAGCCCACCAGGCTCCCCCGTCCCTGGGATTCTCCAGGCAAGCACAAGTCTAGATGTTGGCAAATCCAGACTTTGTTCGGCAGATCAACAAGGGCACCAGGGCCCAAAGTTCTTACTGTCTTTCTGCTTTGTCGCCCTCAGAGTGTCAGCCACACCCTTCAAGGTGCTGCTCCAACAGCTTCCATTCTCTCCTGGGAGGTCCCTGTCGGGAAGGAAGGAGAAGGCAGAATAGCCCTTCTCCTCGTGGAGAAAACCCTTCCCAGGAATCCATGCATCTCACTGGCTAGAGTTGGACCATGTGGCTCACCCTGGGCCCATCAGAGGCAAGTGAGGCACTGTATCTGGACTCAGGCCGATCATGATTTTCCCTCTCAATCTGGGCCCTGGCAACCCAAACACAGGCGGGATTCTACTCAGAAGGGAGGAGGAAGAGCTGTTGAGGGGGAGACAGCTCCCAGACCCTTATTTCCAGCCCTGACAGTTCTGTCATCCGATTGCATCTTTCCAACTGTCTGGACTACCTACCTCAATGTCCTGTTGCCTCACACAGTCTGTCGGGGGAAATTCCTTTTCCCATCTAATAGGCGGCTCCTTTTTCTGCGTTTCTCAACTTCTCCAGCGGTAGTTTCATCCATCCATCCATCCACCATGGAGGCTGCAACCCTGAGAGTCATCTATTTTTTTAACCTTTTTTTTTTTTAAGAGCTGAAGTTCCAATACTTTGGCCACCTGATGCTAAGAGTCAACTCACTGGAAAAGATCCTGATGTGGGGAAAGACTGAAGGCAAAAGGAGAAGGGGATGGCAAAGGGTGAGATGGCCAGAGAGCATCACCAACACAATGGACACGAATTTGAGCAAACTCAGGGAGACGACAGTGAAGGACAGAGGAGCCTGGTGCTGCAGTCCGTGGGTTTGCAGGGTCGGGATGACTTAGCAACTGAACGACAACAGCTTATTTGTTTATTTGGCTCTGCTGCTTGGCATGCGGGATATTAGTTCCCCAGCCAGGGACTGAACCACGCCCCCTGCAGCGCAAGCGCAGGACTGCCAGGAAGGCCCCAGCATCACTCTGATGCCCTCTCGGTCTGGACTGCCTTATCCAGCTGGTCCCCAGAGCAGAACCTTCCTCCCACGCTGGCTGACCACCTCCGCCATCTCTACCACCTGTCAGTCATCTGTTCCAGGTGCGCATGGACCACTTCATGTCACCCGAAATGGGCGCCAGCCTCCAGGGCACGTGCTCTGCCTGCAGAGCCACCTTCCCAAAAGAAAGCCTGCAGTCCTCGTGCCTCCTGGTCTAGAATGAGGCTCCCATGTTCCTACAGGAGGAAAACCCATAATACTTAGTTTAGGCTTTAAGATCTTCTAAACATTACCTTTTAGAAAGGATTCCCCATTATTTTCTGCTCCAGCCACACTGGTTGAGTCATTGTTCCCTGAAGTATGTTTCAATGCCTTCCCATTACGACACATTTGTCCACATCATTCGCCGGGATAAGACCTTTCTGCTTTCTCTCTCATTTCTGAATCCTACCTGGTCAACTTCCTGTCTCACTGCTGAAATCTCCTTAAAATATCCTAGGCTTCAGTGAACGTTTTCTCCTCTAAAATCCTACCTGCCAGTGGAAATATGAGTCAATTTTTAAAAAGAAATTTCAGGATTAAATAATTAGGCAAGAATAATTCTCTTATGGCTGTATTACCAGTGCTTTGTAATGTTCCATAATAATGCTTACATGGTAAATAATGATACAATACCCATTGTTCAATACTGCAGAAATTTTTTTAAATATTCCATTCTGATGATTAAACTTCAGAAAGTTTGGAATCTTTTCCAAAGATAAAACTACTAGTTCTATAAAGCAAGACTGCATCAGATTCTTCAAAAGGCTGCCAGTGAATCTATGCAATCTGATGTCATCTATCAGTCGAGAGACCATTCATTCATCACAGTCAGAATATTGCAATTTTATTGCCTGACAACTGTCACCAGAATTCTTGGCAGGAGAACTCTCTATATTTAGGAGAATATCTTGACAAATTGCTTGGGGATAGAGAGTGAGATTCAGAAAGAATTTGACGACACTATGTGTATCCGACACCATGCTCATATCCAGAGGGGTGGAGGATTCAGCCTCCTCACCATTTCCTCAAAAAGAAATGCCAAGCCATTTAAAGAAAAATGGCAACGTTATCAAGACAGAGCATTATGTAGAAAATCAGAAGACACACAGAACTCTTTTCTGTTCAAATATTTTACAAGAACTATAGCAAAAGAGCAGGGGGCCTTGAAATTGCTCCTAAACTTAGGTGAAGATGGCCCTGGTACTAAGTCACCCACAGAGCTTCTCTGAAGGAGTTTGTGCAAGTGTAGCTTTTGGCTGCTATCTAGGATTTTTCTATTCATTCTGGCTTTGCCACTTTAAAGCTTTGTCAAAACTCTCTGAACCTAGTTCTTCATTTGGGAAATAGAAGAGGGAAGCCAGTACTACATCCAAGCCTGCTCTGTATTTTATTTTCTAGATGCACATACCCATTTATGCTTCTTTTCCATAAGACTGAGTCCTCATTTTTCAATTCACACTTCTTTGGTAAAATTGTCTACATTTGTAGTGATGCTTTTGGATGCAAGTAAAAGAAAGCTGCTTTTCAATCAGCTTATACCCTAAAGGAGACAGATGTGTTCATGTAGCTGAAAAAGTCCAGATGCTGGGTAGCCCTCAGGTCTGATTCCACAAGTCTCCCAATCTGCCTCTCTGTGATTTCCTTGTCCCCTTCTTTTGTGGGTTGATTGCACACTCAGGCTGACAGCAAGGTGACTGGAGCATTTCCTGACCTTGCAGCCTGGCCACAACAACGTCCATTAGAAGAATCATCTCACCCAGCAGCTCTGCTCTGAACGTCAGAAACCCTCCTGACCAGAAACGCCTACCAAGCCTTCCACTTCATCTCATTGGTCAGAATTGGGTACATGACCACTTCTAAACCAATCTCCTCGGCCTGAGCAACGCCACATGCTGATTATCTAAGAGCTAGATTCTGAAACTAATCTCTGGGGCAAGGGGGCAGGGTTTCTCATGGACCAATCAAGCCCACGTGCAGCTGCAGGTGGAGTTAGCTTCTGTAAACCTCGGGCAGGTGGGGGGTGGGGGCAGAGCATCTTTGAGAAAAAAAAAAAAAAAAAGGGTTCTTAAATGGACGCTGAGTCGGCATCTTCAAAGTTTGTTCTGTACGAAACTGTAGAATACCCACTTCAGCCTGGGGATCTGAACCGGATACGGCGGCATCTGGTAACCAAAGGCCCTAATGTTCACAGAGTTCAAGTCTGCTAGATCTTTATCTAACAAAGTCTAAAAATTTCCACAAGGAAATGAGAAAACGTAAATAATGACAGCTCTGTGGGTGACTGAACAGCGGCATACGTGAAACCAATTGTTTCCACTCCATATGCGAAACTAATCAGCTTAATTACACGGCAAAAAAATAGCTCAGGAACCAACACTGCCCCAGTGTTTCATCAGAGGCAAATAACAGAAGCTGAAAAATACACTTTCTTCAAACAGAAAAAATCGGTAAAATCTTGGAAAGGCTCTATCAGCAGTGAAGCGGTCTTTAATTGCTTACTTTTAAAGGAGCTGATAAATACACTCTTTTCAGATAGGAAAATAGATGAAATGTTGTTAAAAACAATCAGAGACTGCAGTTTTTCATTGCTAATCATTAATATCCATTTTTATTCCTCCACCAAGCTTACATTCAGAATTTTCTTAATGCTTTCAAAAGACTGTCAGTTCTGTGGCAGTGGTGGGCAGTCTGTGAATCCCTCCCTGCTTTGAGCTCAAATTGACTGAGACGTACAGTTGAGCCATTCTTCCAACAAAACGGCTATTGAGGGCCTCTGAGGTACCAGGCTGCCCTGTGCCCGCCGCATCAGCATGTGATCAGCCAGCTGCCTCCCTCCCCTTTCAGAGGAAGGAGGCTCCTTGGAAGCATCATCCGACGCCCCCTGTGACATTAGACCTTCTCTTCAGCTGCCTTGGCCCTTCCTCTGATGTCTGTTCAGATGGGTCCTCGACTTATTGGGCTCCCGCTGCCAAGAAAGAGCTGCACAGAGTGTGATGTGGGAAGGAAGACAGAAATCACTAGCAGAGCTCTCACTCCAGAGACCCTGGCAGCCTTCCTGGAGATGGAGCCCCACCAGGAAAGAAAGGAGGACACACACATATCGGAGAGCTGGAAACCTGAGACCCAGAGGGTAGGCAGGACAGGAGGGAAATGTGTCTTTCAATCCCAGGTTAACTTGGAATGCATCTGGGATGAGAAGGGCTGCTGCTGCTGCTAAGTCATTTCAATCATGTCCAACTCTCTGCGACCCCATAGACGGCAGCCCACCAGGCTCCCCCGTCCCTGGGATGCTCCAGGCAAGAGTACTGGAGTGGGTTGCCATTTCCTTCTCCAAGACAGGAAAGGGAGAAGGGAAAGTGAAGTTGCTCAGTCATGTCCGACTCTTCGAGACCCCATGGACTGCAGCCCACCAGGCTCCTCAGTCCATGGGATTCTCCAGGCAAGAGGACTGGAGAAGGGAGGCTGCACCAATAGAGAACAATGGGAATGAATGAGGGGAGTAAAGGCTACACTGTCAAAGGCTCTGGAAATTAGAGACAGAAGTAGACCTGGTGAGCAAAGGAAAAAGGAAATAGCCTGCATCACAAAAGCGGGGATGTGAGGGGTGTATGTGTGTATTGTGCCTATTGCTGCGTATTTGTGTGCGTGTAAGAATGAAGTTACGCTGTGCTCTGTGTGGTCTAAGTGGGAAGCAAATCCCAAAAAAGAGATGGTGGTGATGGTTTAGTCGCTAAGTCATGTCCGACTCTTGCGACCCCGTGGACTGTAGCCTTCCAGGTTCCCCCACCCATGGGACTCTCCAGGCAAGAATACTGGAGTGGGTTGCCATTTCCTTCTCCGGGGGACCTTTCCAACCCAGGAATCGAACCCAGGTCTCCTGCATTGCAGCGGATTCGTTCCCAACTGAGCTACAAGGGAAGCCGACCACAAAAAAAAAAAGGAGAGGGGTGGATATAGGTAAACATAGAGCTGATTCACTTTACTGTACAGCAGAAACTAACACCACATTGTAAAACAACTATACTGCGAGAAAAATTAATTTAAAAGCAGAATGAAGTTCCAAAGCTCGCTCCCTAACAGAGACAAGATTGATAGGACTTGACCACACATACCTCTGCAGAAAATTGGAAATGGGTCCACACAGGTTTTCCACCTGAGGTTTTCCAATCCTTTTGGACATAAAGTCCTCTATTCTGATGGCAAAAATAACTGGCCACCTGTCCTCTTCTGCTGTTTATCAATATCTGCGGATTGGGGACATATGTGATACCCGCAGAGCCCCCGCTGCACTCACGTGCCTTTATGGAGCTAAGGTAAGAGAGGGCTGCTTGGACGGACCTCTTCAGCAATGGTGCTCCTTCTCAGGGCGGGCTCAGCCCCAGAGCAGGACAGATGGGCCGTGGAAGAGAGCTGGGGCTGGTGCTCAGTCCTCGGGTGAGTCCCCCAGGTGGGCGCCTTGGCGAGAGGAGAGCGGATGCCCCCATGCCGAGGCCCTGAGGACCGAAAGGCGCTGAGGGCTCAGGAAGACTTCATCATGAGACCGCGTTTGGGTCACACCACCAGTGTTCAGGTGCATCTGAAAAATAGTCATCCCGTGCTTCCCAGACAAAGCTTTGGGCACTGAAAAGGATTCGTATACTTCTTGCCCTGACTGCCCCTCCCCAAGGCTCTGCGGTCCACAGCAGGGGGTTCAGACCACCCCAGCTTCTGTCTAAGGGCCACCAGGGGGCACTAATGGGCGGGGGGGGACACCCCACACTCAGTTTGCAGCTGCAGAGCAAGAGGGCGAACCTGGGAGAGAAGCAAGGTGGACTTAGCACTTTGCCCCAGCAAACAGATCTCAGGACTTCGTGCTGAACGAGTCCCTTCACAGTTTGTTCACACGTTTCCGTATGTCGTCTGTGGAAAACTGCCGACACAGGAATAATCTTAACATAAAATCCTGAGTTTTAATATCCTTTAACTATAGCCACGAGTTAATTTATTCACTCAAGCATTCCAGCATAACTAAAATGTACCACTTGAAAAGCTACTTGGAGGTATTGTTTTCCCCGCAAAGGGCACAGATTCCATAGACGAGCACTGCGACTTTGTCCCATCCCTCCCACATCCAGCCAGACCCTGAGGTCAAGGAAATGGAGAAATAAGCCTTGATATCTGTTACCTGTTCTCCTGGGACTTCACGATACTTTGCCACAAGGCCTTGTGTTTATACTGTATAAGGTATTCATTTTAAGCCTTTTATTGAACCACAAATCATAAACCGCAGAATAATTTTTTAGAGTTAAGAGGAAGTTCTGTTTTCACAATAAACTTACGAGTTAACAGAGCGAGTATTATATCTTTGCCTGCGGAATAGATTGAGGATACTGAGGGACAGAGATGATACTCTCACAGTATTAGGCAGTATTAGGGGAACAAGCAAAGGCAATGGCACCCCACTCCAGTACTCTTGCCTGGAAAATCGCATGGATGGAGGAGCCTGGAAGGCTGTAGTCCATGGGGTCTCTAAGAGTCAGACATGACTGAGTGGCTGCACTTTCACTTTTCACTTTCATGGATTGGAGAAGTAAATGGCAACCCACTCCAGTGTTCTTGCCTGGAGAATCCCAGGGATGGGGGATCCTTGGTGGGCTGCCGTCTGTGGGGTTGCACAGAGTCAGACACGACTGAAGTGACTTACCAGTTTACCAGGGGAACGAGTCTATGAAAAGCTACCTCTGCTGCATGAAGTTGCTTTATACAGGGCGAGCCTCACTCACAAGTACCGTAGTTTTCACCTTTTTAGTTGAAGATGGCTTCCTTTGGCTTACAGTAGGCTTTACCTCGCACCCGTCCTATACGTAATAGTTTGCACCTGTAGTCAAGGCTGTGGTTTTTCCAGTAGTCATGTATGGATGTGAGAGTTGGACTGTGAAGAAGGCTGAGTGCCAAGAATTGATGCTTTTGAACTGTGGTGTTGGAGAAGACTCTTGAGAGTCCCCTGGACTGCAAGGAGATCCAACCTGTCCATTCTGAAGGAGATCAGCCCTGGGATTTCTTTGGAAGGAATGATGCTGAAACTGAAACTCCAGTACTTTGTCCACCTCATGTGAAGAGTTGACTCATTGGAAAAGACCCTGATGCTGGGAGGGATTGGGGGCAGGTGGAGAAGGGGACGACCAAGGATGAGATGGCTGGATGGCATCACAGACTCGATGGATGTGAGTTTGAGTGAACTCTGGGAGATGGTGATGGACAGGGAGGCCTGGTGTGCTGCGATTCATGGGGTCGCAAAGAGTCGGACACAACTGAGCAACTGAACTGAACTGAACTGAACCCTCGACTCCCCAGCCATCCCCCCACCCCCTCCCCATGGCAACCACAAGCCTGTGCTCTGTGTCTGTGAGCCTGTTCATGTCTCACAGAACAGTCCCTTCGTGTCATAGTTTAGATTCCCCATATGAGTAATATCATATGATATGTGTCTTTCTATGACTTACTTTGCACAGTGTGATAATAAAGAATGAAGTAACGCCACTGCAGCTGATTTCCAGCTCTGAATGCAGAGTTGGGAAGAGATGTATCAATACCACAAAATTATTTGGTGTTTGTACCATAAAATGTAGTAGAATAACTGGGAAGTGAAGAGTTTTGAGCTTTTGTTAAAACTGTTTTTAAATATAATTTATTTAATTGTGAGTGTATATAATTTGATTTTTAATAATTTGTTGTTGTTTAGTCACTAGGTTGTGTCTGATTCTTTATGACCCCATGGACTGCGGCACAGCAGGCTTCCTTGTCCTTCATTATCTCCCGGAGTTTGCTCAAACTCACGTCCATTGAGTCGGTGATGCCATCCAACCATCTCATCCTCTATTGTCTCCTTCTTCTCCTGCCTTCAATCTTTCCCAGCATCAGGGTCTTTTCCAGTGAGTCAGTTCTTTCCATCAGGTGGCCAAAGTATTGGAGCTTACGCTCAGCATCAGTCATTCCAATGGTTGATTTCCTTTAGGATTGACTGGGTTTTTTTCTGCTTGCAGTCCAAGGGACTCTCAAGAGTCTTTTCAGCACCACAGATCAAAAGCATCAATTCTTTAGCGCTTCATCTTCTTTATGGTCCAACTCTCACAATCATGACTACTGGAAAAACCATAGCTTTGACATACCTTTGTTGGCAAAGTAATGTTTCTGCTTCTTAATATGCTGTCTAGGTTGGTCAAGGCTTTACTTCCAAGGAGCAAGCATCTTTTTATTTTCATGGCTGCAGTCACCATCTGCAGTGATTTTGGAGCTCCAAAAAATAATCTGTCACTGTTTCCTTTTTCCCCCCAACTATTTGCCATGAAGTGATAGGACTGGCTGCCATGATCTTAGTTTTTTGAATGTTGAGTTTTAAGCCAGATTTTTCACTTTCCTCTTTCACCTTCATCAAAAGGCTCTTTAGCTCCTCTTCACTTTCTGCTGTTAAAGTGGTATCATCTGCATATCTGAGGTTGTTGATATTTCTCTCAGAACTCTTGACTCCAGCTCGTGATTCATCCAGCCTGGCATTCTGCATGATGTACTCAGCATGTAGGTTAAGTAAGCCGAGTGACAATATACAAGTGTTTATGTACTCCTGTCCCAATTTGGAACCAGTCTGTTGTTCCATGTCCGGTTCTAACTGTTGCTTCTTGACCTGCATACAGTTTTCTCAGGAGGCAGCTAAGGTGGTCTGGAAAATTATCTTTAAGAATCTTCCACAATTTATTGTGATCCATACAGTCAAAGGCGTTAGCATAGTCAATGAAGCAGATGTTTTTCTGGAATTCTCTTGCTTTTTTATGATCCAGTGGATGTTGGCAATTTGATCTCTGGTTCCTCTGCCTTTTATAAATCCAGCTTGAACATCTGGAAGTTCTCAGTTCACGTACTGTTGAAGCCTAGCTTGAAGGATTTTGAGCATTACGTTGCTAACATGTGAAATAAGTGCAATTGTGCAGTAGTTTGAACTTCTTTGACATTGGCCTTCTTTGGGATTGAAATGAAAACTGACCTTTTCCAGTGCTGTGGCCACTGCTGAGTCTTCCAAATTTGCTGGCATATTGAATGCATCTTCTAGGATTTAAAATATATCAGCTAGAATTCCATCACCTCCACTAGCGTTGTTCATAATGATGCTTTCTAAGACTCACTTGACTTCACACTCCAGGATGTCTGGTTCTGGGTCTGTGACAACACTATTGTAGTTACCTGGGCCATTAAGACTTTTTTTAATACACTTCTTCTGTGTATTCTTGTCACCTTTTCTTAATCTCTTCTGCTTCTGTTAGGAACTTACCAATTCTGTCCTTTATGCCCATCTTTGCATTAAATGTTCACTCTTATCTCTTACTTTGAAGAGAGATCTCTGGTCTTTCCCATTCTGTTGTTTTCCTCTATTTCTTTGCATTGTTCACTTAAGAAGTTTCAGTTCACCAGAGTTACCAAATTCCTGAGAATATAACAACTGTCTCTCACCAATCTGTGGGAACCAACACTGCATGCCACTGACCCAAGCTCTCCTGTCAAGTTCTTTGAAATTTAAAACAAAATAAAATATCATTCCCTACCCAGGGCATATAACTAGTTGTAGGCCTTAATAGACCTCTCCCAAACCAACACACACATTTTGAGAATTTTTAGATTGTGCAGGTGAAGACATAGCCATCTGTGCTAAAACTCAAAGTCCTCGAGCCAGTGGGACAAGGACTGTTGATACAGTTAAGGTATAAGGTGACTGAACATTGTTCTTACAACCTTCCTGAACCACAGACCAAAGAAAATCCATCCTCCTGTTGCAGAGAAAGGGAGTATTTTTTGGTCTGGATTATTCAGGTTGGCTATTGACCAAATTCAACCAGATGATTACACAAGTCTTTATTTTATTTATTTATTTATTTATTTATTTTTTGCCTAGTCCTGCATTGGCCAAAGTTTTAGGTTTGGGACTTGAAATACTGGCACTGGGAAAGATAGTAAACAGTCAACCTCAGCTATCATTTTACAGGTGAGGAAACTGAGCAGGCCCAAGACTAGACTAAGGCAAAGTAGACAGGAGGGCTGCAGAATTTAAGGAGGCATGTATTCTAAGTATGGGGTAAGTACACTCAGCCCTGAGCAGCCTCCTTAAATGTTGTGCCCTAACACCTAGCTTGCCTCACGCTTGATCTGGTCCAGAAACATGCCCAGAAAGGCCTAGTTCACCAGCCTAGTTGTAATCAGAGCTGGAACTAACACAGATCCTATAACCCATGATCTGGCACCTGCCCCCACACAGCAGGTTGCCTCCAGATTTGCCTGCCCTTCCAAGAAAAGACCCTCAAAGCTAAGCAGGAAGTTTTCTGCACAGCTGGGCCAGTGGTTCTCAATCTTGGCGGCAAACTAGATTTCCTGAGGGAGTTTTAAACATTCTAATTCCTGGGTCTCCATCTCTGAGACTTTATTTTATTTTATTGGTCATGCCACATAGCACATGAGATCTCAGTTCCTGAGCCAGGGGTCAAACCCATGCCCCTGCAGTGGAAGTACAGAATCCTAACCACTGGACCACCGAGGAAGTCCCATGTCTGAGATTTTAAATCAACTGTTCAGGAATGAGTCCTGGAAACAGTTTTGCTTATTTACTTTTAAAGCTCCTCTATGAATATTACATGCATCCAAGGTTGAGGACCTTGCATAATAACAGTAACAATAACAGTAATAACTTTGCTTATAGAAGAACATGTTAGTCAAAGAGAAGGTTGTTATTTATACCAAGATGTTGAAAATTAATGTTCATGTCTTTTTCCATTATTATTGTTAAGTCAGTGTATTCTCTGCATCCATAAAGAACCATCCTGTTTTTTTTTAATAAATATAAATAAAATGAGCAGGGAACACGTTAGCCTGAGACCCTGGGCAGGAATTGCTCCTTGCAAAGGGACCTTAAGAATGTGGCAAGGTGATCACCCCATCCTGTTGGACTTCACTCTCAGCGGGGAAAAAATTCTTGTTAGGCAAATCAATACGTAAATAAGGAAAAGTGTATTATCCTTAAGAAGGCAAGCCAACAAACTATTTTTAAGTACTTGGAAAATTATTTTGAATTGAATCATTTGACCAAATGATGACTTCACTTATTTACAGATCACTCTTCCTATTGATGGAAACACAGAAGCTCCTCGAAGGCACAGAGCAGCTTTACCTTTTACATCATTGCTAACCAGGGATTAGAGGGTAAGTGTTCTGCACTTAGTCAAAAACATTCTAAAATATAGGCTTTTCCACAACACAGCATGTCCAGAAATCCCTATATTACTCAAGAGAATGTAACCTCTATCAAGTTGTAGTAGTAATTACTTGATTTTATGCATTTGTCAAAAATTATAGACCTGTATGCTAAAAATGGGGAATTTCACCATAAGAAAATAATCTTATAATTTAACTATATAAATATCTATATCT
This sequence comes from Aepyceros melampus, assembly GCA_006408695.1. Classification (NCBI taxonomy): domain Eukaryota; kingdom Metazoa; phylum Chordata; class Mammalia; order Artiodactyla; family Bovidae; genus Aepyceros; species Aepyceros melampus. The sequence continues at coordinate 67,257 of SJXQ01007009.1, read as the reverse complement.
ATATAGATATAATATATAATATTATATAATCTATGTAAATATCTATAATAAATATCTATGCATGCATGCAAGTCGCTTCAGTCGTGTCTGACTCTGTGCAACCCTCTGGACAGCAGCCCACCAGGCTCCCCTGTCCACGGATTCTCTAGACAAGAATACTGGAGTGGGTTGCCATTTCCTTCTCCAATAAATATTGATAGATATTTTAGTATCTGTAAAGAAAGCTGAGTGGTGAAGAATTGATGCTTTTGCACTGTAGTATTGGAGAAGACTCTTGAAATTCCCTTGGACTGCAAGGAGATCAAGCCAGTCAATCCTAAAGTAAATCAGTCCTGCATAGTTATTGGAAGGACTGATGTTGAAGCTGAAACTCCAATACTTTGAGCACCTGATATGAAGAGCTGACTCATTGGAAAAGACCCTGATGCTGGGAAAGATTGAAGGTGGGAGGAGAAGGAGATGACAGAGGATGAGATGGTTGGATGGAATCACCAACTCTATGGATGTGAGTCTGAGTGAACTCCAGGAGTTGGTGATGGACAGGGAGGCCTGGTGTGCTGTAGTCCATGGGGTCGCAAAAAGTTGGACATGATTGAAGACTGAATTAAGCTGAAATTATATCTTTATTTTTAAAAAATGGACACAGAGATGGGTGCAGACATTGAATATATGCTTGCTAAGGAAAGAAGTGGAGAAGGCAATGGCACCCCACTCCGGTACTCTTGCCTGGAAAATCCCATGGACAGAGGAGCCTGGTAGGCTGCAGTCCGTGGGGTCGCTAAGAGTCAGACACGACTAAGCAAGTTCACTTTCACTTTTCACTTTCATGCATTGGAGAAGGAAATGGCAACCCACTCCAGTGTTCTTGCCCAGAGAATCCCAGGGACGAGGGAGCCTGGTGGGCTGCCATCTATGGGGTCACACAGAGTCGGACATGACTGAAGTGACTTAGCGGTAGCAGCAAGGAAAAGAAGACAAGGAAATTTTCTTCTTCATGTTACTAAATTAGAAATTTTTCTCAAAACAACTAAATTAGTCTCAGCTATTAAAATAGCTCCTCTGAAGGCACTGTCTATATTGCAGCTCAGCATTGGCTCTGCTCTGAAACCCTGCTGCCTGCATCTGTGGGAGCATCTCTTCAAAGCACAAGCCATTCATCTTTGAGAACCAACAAAATTTAATAAAGGCATACCTGTGCTTTCTTTATGCGTCACATATAGTGTTTTGTTTTGTTTTGTTTTGTTTTTTTAACAAATTGAAAGTCTGTGGCAACCCTGCCCGAGCAAATCTGCTGGCTCCATTTTACCAATAGCGTTTGCTCACTTGATGTCTCTGTGTCATATTTTGGCAATTCTGGTGATATTTCTAAGTTTTCCATTATTATCATATTGGTCATCTGTGATCAGCTATCTCTGATGTTACCATTGTCATTGTCGTGGGGCGTCACAGTGCATGCCCTTGTCGAGTAATGAACTTGATCCATAAATGGTGAGCGTGTTCTGACTGCTCTCCCTCCCTTTCATCAGGCCTCTTGGTTCCCTCAGACACAACAAGATTGAAATGAGGCCAATTAATAGTCTTATGGTGACTCTAAGTGTTGAAGTGAAAGGAAGAGTCAACAGCTCTCACTCTGAATCAAAAGCTGGAAATGATTAAGCTCAATGAGGAAGGCATGTCAACAGCCCAGGTAGGCCACCAGCTAGGTCTGCTATGCCAAACAGTTAGCCAAGATGCGAATGAATGCGAAGGAAACTCTTGAAGGAAATGAAAAGTGCTGTTCCAGTGAACCAGTGAAAAGAAAGCAAAACAGCCTTATTACTGATATGGAGAAAGTTTGAGTTGTCCAAATAAGCCACCAATTCCCTGAAGATTCCAGAGACATCAATCAGCTAATTCCACCAATCTAGAGCAGGACCTCAACTCTCTTCAATTCTAGGGAGGCCAAGAGAGGCAAGGAGGCTGCAGAAGAAAAGTTCAGAGTTTGAAGTTCGCAGAGGCTGGTTCATGAGATTTAAGGAAATCTCTCTCTGTAACATAGACGTGCAAAGTGAAGTAACAAGTGCTGTTGCACAAGCTGCAGCAACTCATCAAGAGGATCTAGCTGAGATGCCTTCAGCCAACTAAACAGTATGGTTTCAATGTCAGTGAAACAGCCCTCTACTGGATGAAGACGCCTCCTAGGACCTTCACAGCGAGAGAGAAGTCGATGCCTGGCTTCAGAGCTTCAAAGAACGGGCTGACTGTCTTGCTAGAGGCTAAAGCAGCTAGTGATTTGAAGTTGAAGACAATGTTCATTTACCATTCCTAAAATCCTGGGCCTGAATGATTATGCTAAACTTACTCTGTTCTCTGTAAATGGAACAAAGCTGGGATGACAGCACATCTATTTCCAACATGATTTACTGAATATTTTAACTCCATTACTGAGATCTACTGATCAGAGGAAAAGATTCCTTTCAAAACATGACTGTTCATTGACAATACATCTGATCAGCCAGTGGCTTTGAGGGAGAAATACCATGTGATTCAAGCTGTTTCCACACTTGCCAACATAACATCCATTCTGCAGCCCACAAACCAAGGAGCAATTTTGACTTTAAAGCCTTATTATTTAAGAAATACACTTCATAAAGCTATAGCACCATAAAGAGTGATCCCTCTGAAGGATCTGGGCAAAGTCAATTGAAAGCTTTCTGGAAATGATTCACCCTTGTAGATACCATGAAGAACACTCATGATTCATGGGACTTGGTCAAAATACCAATATTAACAGAAGTTTAGAAGATGTTGATTCCAGCCCTCATGGAAGACTTTGAAGAGTTAAATAAAGGTTTCAGTGGAAAAAACAACTGCAAATATGGTAGAAACATCAAGAGAGCTAGCATTAGAAGTGGGGCCTGAAGACGTGACTGAACTGCTCAATCTCATGATTAAATCCGAAAGGATGAGGAGTTGCTTCTTATGGATAAGCAGAGAAGGTGGATTCTCCTGGTAAAGATGCCGTGAAGCTTGTTGAAATCACAACAATGGACTTAGAGTAATACATAACTTAGTTGATAAAGCAGTGGCAGGGTTTGAGAAGAGCGACTCCAATTTTGAAAGATGTTCTCTAAATACACAGGTAAAATGCTGTCAAACACCATTTCATACTACAGAGATCATTCATGAAAGGAAGAGTCAGCGGATGTGGCAAAATTTATTGTTTAATTGCTGTCTAAGAAATTGCCACAGCCACTCCAGCCTTCAGCAAGCACCACCCTGATCAGTTAACAGCCACTGAGGCCAGATCCTCCACCAGCAAAAAGACTACAGCTCTCTGAAAGCTCAGATGATGGTTAGTATTTTTCAGCAATAAAATGCTTTTAAATTAAGGCATGTACATTTTAAAAGAAATAATGCTGTTGCACACTTAAAACGCTCCAGTTTAGTGTTAAGATAACTCTTATATGTACTGAGAAACACAAAAAAATTTGTGTGACTCACTTTATTGGAATATTCACTTTATTGCAGTGGTCTGGAACTGAATCTACAATGTCTCCGTGGTATGTCTTTATTAGAAATCATGATATCATATGGTAGAATAAATAGCCTGTGAATTTAAATGCAACAGTATGGCATATTGCCATATGCCAAACACTGTAATATGCATGAAATTTCTATGAGTAAATGAAATGAGCTTTAAAATGTTCTCAACAGGATTGATCTGGCTGCTATGTTGAGAGTAGAGTGCAGGTGATGGGATGGGGATGAACCGTTGTGAAAGCTGGGAGACTTACTAGGAGGCTATTGAAATATCCAGGTGAGAGATGATGATAGCTAAGTCCGTAGAAAAGATAGTGGAGGAGCTAAGACGTAGTTACATGTGAAGTGTTTTGAAGGTAGAGTCCACAATCTTGGCCAATTGATTGGATCTGGGGGATGAAAAAAAGAGAGAACTCAAGAATGCCTTATAGGTTTTGAGCCCCTGAACAACTAGAAGGCTAGAGTTGTGTTGCCTGGGATGGGGGGATGAGGGAGAAACCAGTTGTAGAGGACAGAAGGTCAGAGGTTCAGCGTGGTGAGCTGACTTACCTACTAGCTGTCCGGTAGGGTTTTCAAGCAGGCAACTGGATAGAGGAGACTGGAGTTTAGAGGCGGGGTCAAGCTGGAAAGGGGTGATCGACAGCCATGACACTGGATAAATCACCACTGAGGAGGGGAGGAGGGAAGAGAAGGGATCCAGGGACTGGGACCTGGGATGCTGTGACATTGGAGGTTGTGGAGGTGAAGAGAAGCTGGCGAATGAGACGAAGAAAGCGCCGCGAGCAAGGCTGGAGGAGGACCAGGAGAGAGCCGTGTCCTGGAGCCGAGGGAGGAGAGCGTATCCAGAAGGGGAAAGAGCCACGGTGGCAGAAAGCCCCTGGGTCAAACCAGCAGCCTCCCAGGCTTCAGTCCAGGAGACTGGCACTTTGCCTGTTTCCTCTCTGCTCGCTTCTCGTCACACTCCCCTGGAGTCAGCTCCCTTGTCCATGTTGAGCTTCTTCTCTTGGTCCCGTCAGGATTTGCAGGGCCCAGCATCTGCTCAACAGACGTTTGTCTAATAACAAAAAGTGGATGAGGGACTCCCTGTGGTCCAGGGGCTACGAATCCACCTGCCAATTCAGGGGACGCTGATTTGATCCCTGGTCCGAGAAGATTCCACACGCTCAGGTCAACGAGGCCCATGAACCACAGCTACTGAGCCCCCTGAAGCCTGTGCCCGCAGCATGGGGGCCACGCAGGAAGCAGCCGCCCAGCACAAGGAAGAGGAGCCCCACTCACCCGCCCCGGAGGCAGCCCGCAGGCAGCGACGAACACCGAAAAGAAACACATGAAAAATCTGAACCAACGGGTGAGTCAGTGAGTGCTTAGGCAAGGGGCTGGACCTCAGAGAAGTTGCCAGGCCTTCATCCCTGGTCCCCAAGGAGTGTGTGTCCTTTTGTTTTCAAGTGCCGTAAGTCAGGGGTGAGCTGGAGCCGCTTGTATTGACTCATATGAACTAGTACTGGCTATAATTTCAGGAATTCTGAGAGCCAGCTGTTAAACACAGCCATAATTAAAAATCAAATTATTGGGGCAGGGAGGGATAAATCAGGAGTTTGGGATTCACAGATACTCACTACTAATATATAAAATAGATAAACAACAAGGACCTACTGTACGGCACACGAACCTTGACTCAGTGTCCTGTGACACCATAATGATGGGAAAGAGCACGTAACGGAATCACTTTGTTGTACCCCTGAAACTAACACAACATTGTGAATCAAATATGTGTGAAAGTGTGAAAGTCGCTCAGTCGTGTCCGACTCTTTGCGACCCCGTGGACTATACAGTCCATGGAATTCTCCAGGCCAAGATATTGGAGTGGGTAGCCTTTCCCTTCTCCAGAGGATCTTCCCAACACAGGGATCAAACCCAAGTCTCCCACATTGCAGGCGAATTCTTTACCAGCTGAGCCACCAGGGAAGCCCAGTACTGGAGTGGGTAGCCTATCCCTTCTCCAGGGGATCTTCCTGACCCAGGAATTGAACCAGGGTCTCCTGCATGGCAGGGAGATTCTTTACCATCTGAGCTATCAGGGAAGCCCAACTATATACTTCAATTAAATTAAATCAACTATACTTCAATTAAAAACCAAATTATATAAATTTATATCTAAATATATTTTTTTAAAAAATACTCAAATTTCCAATTATTTTGCTACATTTCACTGTTATCCATGCTCTTGAGTTCATTTACATCTATGGTGTCTGAATGATGGAAACCCTGTGAAGTGGTGTGTCCATCTCTCCCCAAGACCACATGCAGTGATGTCAAGTTGGTGACTTGAAATAGACTGTGTGAACGTATTTACACAACAGAAATTAGCAATTTCTACAAATCAGGGCACCCCTCCCCCCAAACCCCCTGCCCAACGCCCCTGCCATGTCTGTTGCTATCCATTTGCCAAGCGGTTATAGTTTCCGCAAAGCCCTCCAGGAAGCAGCCTTTCATCAAGTGAGGGGTGAGGGGCAGGGGAAATCACTGAATTCCGCAGAAAGCAGGATTTCCTTCTCCCAGTCTCTAACCCTCACTTGTGTAAATTCCAGGTGGACAAAACCACCAGAGGCTTGACTAGATTTCCCTTTCTCTCCCACCAGTGGTTTGCCGGTGTGCAGACAGCTGATGTTTAACACCATCAATCAAACGGGTTTTCTCAGTACTAGTTTGCTGAGACTTACCCCCAAGCACCGCCCTGCAGCCTCTTCCGCTGGGTTCTTCTGAGGGAAAGTTTAGATTTATGGAAATCACTCATTATTATTTAACTGGGTCAGCAGCTGAGCTGGTTATGAAACGGGTGTCTGGATCGGAAATGTGGGTCTCAACTGCCAGACTTGAAAGAATCTTTTTAAGAAAACATACATGGCGAACGTGGCGAGGAGTGGGATTATTCCCTTCGAAAGCTGCGCCCCGGTGGCTCCTGGATGACGCAATCCCTCTTACTGCTGGAGTGCGTTATGCTCTCTTTAAAGACTCCAGCTAATGGAATGCTGCGAAAATCAATCCCTCCTTACTATGCTGGCCTGCTGTTTGGTAAATGGAAAGCAAATTCTTTCTTTTTCTTAGTAGGCAGGAATAACCCCTGAGGGATACCTTGATTATACCTTCCACTTGTCCTGAATGAGCGTCCACACGTCATAGCTATGCTTAGCATACATTTAATTCAAAAGGCCAAAGTCCATATCCACTCCCAGCTCAATGGGGACTATGAGGGACAACTATTAAGGGTCTCTATCCCTCTCCTCTGAAGAAGGCACATGTCATCATGTAGTGCTTTTTGAAGAGATGTTCAAATGACATCTAACATCCATAAGAACACTTACCATTTAGTGAGCATTTGCCGTGTGTCAGGTCTCATACTTTTTCACAACCTCATAAGGTAGACTGTCATTTTATCCCCATTTTACTACTGAGCAAACTAGGGTAGACAAAGAGACCAAGTTCACTGTAAGGAGCAGAGTCTGAACTTAAACCCAGTTCTTTTTGAATCCAGACCTAGGGCCATGAAACACATCACTTTGTGCCAATGGTCAAGCCTCAGAACCAAATGAAAACTCTGGGCAGTTTCGGCCTTAAAAGGGCTTTCCCCGGGGGGCTTAGCGGTACACAATCCACCTGCAATGTAGGAGACACAGGAGTCGCGGGTTCAATCCCTGGGTCTGGAAGATCCCCTGGGGGAGGAAATGGTAACCCACTCAGTATCCTTGCTGGGAAAATCCCATGGACAGAGGAGCCAGGCAGGTCCATGGGGTCACTAAGAGTTGGACACAACTGAAGCAACTGAGCACGCGTGTGCACACACACACACTCACACACACTAAGAGCGAGAATATATTCTCTTACAAGACGGTAATGAGCCCCTGGTGTTGAAAGCATTCAAGGAGAAATGCAAAGAACACTTAGCAGGGTAGGCTTGCCAGGGCAGCTGGCCTCTTGTTCAGGGAAGAATGACTGATCAAATCTGCTGCTTCCTAGAGCTGATTGCTCACGAGGGAAACAGAACACATATTTTGGTAAGAAAGCAGGCATTCTACAAAATCAGATTAGAAACGAAGGGCAAAAATACAATAAACTGACCATATCATGAGGAAAGACTTGTTTCAAGTCCATCCAGCGGACTAGGCCTCTTCTAGGAATACTGACCTTCTCTCCACGGGACTGTTTACGGAGAAGCCGATGAGCACAGAGTCCTTTGGCCTCCAGCCTTGCCCAGGACATCACCTGGATATTCCACCTGTAACTTTGCCCGTTTCCTGAGCCCTCCTCTGAACCTAGTTCATCCTCACATCTGAGTTATCAACACCACCACTGAAACCAATGTGACTTATTCTCTTGCCTGATGTCGGTTCCATTCATCCAAAGTCAGGGTGCCAGCAGGGCCACACTCCCTCAGAAAGCTCTGGAGAAGAACTGGCTTCCTCCTCATTTCCAGCCTCTGCAGCTTCGTTCTCTGCATGCCTTGGCTCATGATTCCCTCCTCCACCTCCGAAGGCAGCAGTAAAGGGCCTTGTTTCCTCATTAAACTTTCTGCTGCTTTTAAATCCCTCCTTCAGGATGCCTGTGGTTGCACTTAGGGCCCACGACCAGATAACACAGTATACTCTCCCCAGCTCATGGGCTTCCCTGGTGGCTCAGATGGTAAAGAATCTGCCTGCTATGTGGGAGGCCTGGGTTCGACCTGTGGGTTGGGAAGATCCCCTGGAAAAGGAAATGGCAACCCACTCCAGTGTTCTTGCCTGGAGAATCCCATGAACAGAGGAGCCTGGAGGGCTACAGTCCATGGGGTCACAAAGAGTCAGACACGACTGAGCGACTAACACTTTCTCTCCCCATCTCAAGATACCACTTAATCACATCTGTAAGTCATTTCTATCCTATGCAGTAGCATTCACAGTCTCCAGGAATCAAGACCTGGATATCTTCGGGGGTCATTATTCAACCAGCCACATCTGCCTTGACCCACTTACCTCTCTTTCAAGTCCCAGCTTGATGGTCACCTCTTTGGGAAACTTGCCCTGACACTGTCAGGGAGGTGGGACTGGTGCCCCTTTTAAGTTCCCCAGCAATTTGTCCAGGTCTTTATTTTAGCCTGTGGCCCTGTTACACTGTAATTCACTCACTGAGTGCCTGCTCTGTGCCAGGCACTGTTGTTATAGCCATAAACAGACAGGACACAGGGCCCTGCCCTTGTCGAGTTTCTATTCCAATGAGGCAGATGGTCAATTTTTTTTTAAGTTAAAATGCCTACTACATTAAAAAAAATAATAATAATAAAACACCACACACCCCCCAGAAAAAACCATCAGAAGAGCTTTCTAGGGAGAGGGCGGAGCGCGGCGCCTGTGCACAGGTTCTCAGGCTAGGGTGTGGCTCGCGTGTTCAGGCAGCAGAGGAGGGCCGGATCCTTTTTATAGGATCGCTTTCCCAGGCCTATGTCTTACATAACTGCACGGGGTGTGCATTCCACCAGCATCCAGAAAGTTCCTTTTGCATTTAGCCCATTTTCACAGACTATTCCAGGTAGCAGAGCAACTCTAATGGCTACTGCCTGAGAAAAAAATAACTGGAGGGGATACCAGGGTGGAAGTAGGAAGTCAAAAGGCATCTCCCAACCTCTGCTGAATCCCCAAAACTCTGCTGGAACACACAGGAGAGCAAAGAATGGACGGTTACATTCTGTAGCGTGATGTAAGCTAGATTAAGGAGCCAAAATCTTCTGTGTATCCCAGGGCACTCCCTGGTTACCTCCTAGATTCTCCTTTCTCTCTTCTTTTAAAAAAATATCTGTTTATTCATTTAGCCGCATGGGGTCTTGCGCCACGTGGGGTCTTTCGTTTTGGCTTGAGGGCTTCTAGTTGTGCTGCATGTAATTGCCGCGAACGGGCTCGTTGCCCGAGGCATGTGGGATCTTAGTGCAGAGACCAGGGCTCAGACCTGTGTCTCCTGCATTGGAAGGCAAATCCTCGACCACTGGGCCACCAGGGAAGTCCCCAAGGATCCACATTTCTTGAATGAAGGAGCAGGTCAGATGATTTTTCAAATCCAACACTCTGTCACCCCAGCTGTCATCGGGCCTTCTTCACTCGGGTGTTCCGCCGTCATCCCCAGTTCTGCACGTCTGACCTGACTCGAGCCCTTTCTCCTCCCCACCTGGAACAACCTCCTCCCGACTTCCCTCACCTGTCGATGAGGCCCCACGTTCCCGCCTCATTCTGAAGTCTGCTCTTCTCACCGTCGTGCCAGGCCCAGCCCTGGGACAGCGTCCCTGCAGGCCCCCGCCCCGATCCTGCCGCCAGCCTCTCCCCAGGAGCCGCGGAGGCCTCTCCCTCCCGAGTGCGGCCAGGCTCCTCCTCTGGCCGTCCCTCCGCAGTCCAGGGATGCCCTTCCTCTGCACCTCCAGGACCGAGCTCCGAGTGCAAGTCCTCCGTCGGTCTGTCCTGGGCCTGTCTCTTTGTGGCCTCATCTTCGTCTGTATTCCTCTGCCCTTCGCGATCTGTCTCTTGGCAATATCCGGGCAGAAGGTAAAGTGGAAGTGCAGTCGCTCAGTCGTGTCCGACTCCTAGCGACCCCCTGGACGGTAGCCTACCAGGCTCCTCCGTCCATGGGATTTTCCAGGCAAGAGTAGTGGAGTGGGGTGCCATCGCCTTCTTCAAGGCAACGACTAGGGAAAAGAATGCACACTTTGGAGGCAGACGGATAGGATTAGACTCCCAGCTGAGTCAGTCACTCTGTAGTATGTGAATTCATTCATCCTCTCTGGGCCTTAGTTTCTTGATATTATAGCTTGATAAAAAGATTTTAAAATTTAAAACCAATGTGAGCATCCAAATACTAGGAATGCTAGGAAGCACCCAGTATTCAGCAGGTGCTCAATAAGTGCTGATTCCCTCTTCCCTGCCAGATTTCCCTCACCAACAGTTCCACCGCCTGCAGTTGGCATTTTGATTCCTTTCCCTACTGCCTAATTATATTTAGTTAAAACTTTATTTATAGATAACTGTTAGTGACACATTTATTCCAGGTCATACCAACCCAGCTTAGAACACAAGTTAATGAGAAGCCCTTTCAGTAATTGTCTACTTGGATGTGCGTCAAAATCACCTTACAATGATCCAAGTCAATTTTTTAAACTTATTTGAATATTTTTAAACATGCCCTAGAGTAGAAGAGGAGAGTGTGATAAGCCTCTGTGTACCTGTTCCTCAGCTCTGCGAATTGTCCATTTTTAGCCAGTCTTGTTTCATCTATCCCCCCACAGCTCTCTATTTTTATTTCTGGAGTATTTTAAAGCAGATCTCAGACATCATACTGCTCCACTCATACATAATTCAGTAGGGATCTCTTGTAGAGACTTGTCTTGGTTTGCCAGGGCTGCCAAAACAAAAGGCCGTAACCTCAGTGACCTCGACAATGGAAATGTGTCTTCTCACCGTTCTGGAGGATGGACATCTAAGATCAAGGTGCTGGCAGGTTTGGCTTCTCCTGAGGCCTCTCGGCTTTTCGGCATCCTCAGGTGTCCCTTTCTCTATGCGTGCACTCAAGGGGTCTCCTCCCCTTCATAAGGACCCCAGTCCTGTGGGGCCAGGGCCCCACCCTTATGACCTCACTTAACCTTGATTTGATCTTTGATACAGTCACATTACTTTGCCAACAAAGGTCCGTCTAGTCAAGGCTATGGTTTTTCCTGTGGTCATGTATGGATGTGAGAGTTGGACTGTGAAGAAAGCTGAGCACCAAAGAATTGATGCTTTTGAACTGTGGTGTTGGAGAAGACTCTTGAGAGTCCCCTGGACTGCAAGGAGATCCACCCAGTCCATTCTGAAGGAGATTAGCCCTGGGGTTTCTTTGGAGGGAATGATGCTGAAGCTGAAGCTCCAGTACTTTGGCCACCTCATGCGAAGAGTTGACTCATTGGGAAAGACTCTGATGCTGGGAGGGATTGGGGGCAGGAGGAGAAGGGGACGACCGAGGATGAGATGGCTGGATGGCATCACGGACTCGATGGACGTGAGTCTGAGTGAACTCTGGTAGTTGGTGATGGACAGGGAGGCCTGGCGTGCTGTGATTCATGGGGTCTCAAAGAGTTGGACACGACTGAGCGACTAAACTGAACTGAACAGTCACATTAGGGGTTAGGGCTTCAACATAACGAATTTGAGGAGAAAGACAATTCTGTCCATGTTTAGGAAACATGATCATAACATCGTTATGCCTAAAAATAATAGAAACAATTTCTTAGCACTATTTAATATCCTTCCATGTTCAAACTTCTCTAGTACCATCCCCCAATATATTTTTTAACAGATGGCTTGTTTGAAACATTATTTTTGAAATACAGATTCCCAGGCCCCATCCTGGAATGGCAATTTAGCTCCCACTTTGCTGTTTCTGGGGAGGCCTGATAGTTACTGATCGTTGTTTAAATGCCAATGGAAGTTTGGCCTTTACATATTTTAATCAGAATTATGCCAACATTGATAGATTTCTACCAAGAAAGTAACTTCTAGAACAAGTGTCATTAAGTAAAGAAATTCACTCATTAGCTTTCCCTACAGCACAATTAGTTTCCAGTTTTACCATTTTTTATGAAAGTTTATTAGAATTATCTTCATTGGCATCAATTCTTTTCCTGTTTAAATTTTATAATGAAATTTGATTCACCATCTGGTTTTTGTCCAGGCCAAGTTTTACCAATTATAACATCTGCCTTTGTGACTTCTCTTTGTGGCCAGTATTTCTACCAAATCCAGCTGTTCCCAGATTTGCAGGTCCACATTTTGTTAAGTTTTGATTCTTCAGGTAATTTTCAGTCAAGTCATTCTTTTCCCCTGGTATGTAGTGTTAGACGTTGTCAATCTTGTTTTGTATTGATTATTTCTACCAGTTATGTTCATTATTGCTTCGAGAAAAGGCTGAGAGCTTGGATTTCTCTACTTAGCCATGGGGGGAGAAAAACGTTCTGTAACAAGAGATGGCAAGGGCGACGGCGTGTGGGAGTCAGCCAGGGAGAGAGACACACCCGCAGAGGGAGAGAGAGGCTTGGGGAGGAGGCTGCAGCTGGCTTGGGACAGAGTTTGCCGAGGTCTCTGCCGGCTGCAAATGTGCTTGGAGGTCAGAAGGGCAAGATTAAAACAGTGTGGAGGCTGCAGTAAGGTTGGTGAGCATGGGTTAGGCAAATAGCTGCAGGACTTGAAATCCTGGGAAGTTAAACACACACTTGTCAGCTTGCCCCTCCCAGACCTCCCCGCTTTATGCTTTATGGCTCTCTCTCGCTTCCTCATCACTGTGAGTCTGGGGCTAGTGTTAGCTCTCTGCTCTTCTTGACGTTCAGACCAACTGCTGCCGCCCTCAGCCTCGATTCTTCCCCAAGGCCATGGGCCATAAGGTACCTTTAGCAGAGGTGGCCTCCCCCTCGATTTTGTCAGTGCCTAGCCTGGTGCTCCGCGAGCTGCTGCTGCTGCTAAGTCGCTTCAGTCGTGTCTGACTCTGTGCAACCCCATAGACAGCAGCCCACCAGGCTCCCCCATCCCTGGGATTCTCCAGGCAAGAACACTGGAGTGGGTCGCCATGAGCAGTGAGGTCCAAAAACCACCTGTTGACTTGTTCATCTTAAAACGTTGCCATTATGATCTCAAGTCCCATAAGCTAGGCCACTGTTAAATGCAAACACATTGAACTCAACCTACCACTTCCTGGGGGGGTAAGTGGGCGGATGGATCCAGATTCGGCAGTTCTGAACTGTTGGGAGGCCTCTCAATCTGTCTACAGGAGTGAAGCTTGAGAAGTTTTATTTTTTGCCGACGTTCCCCAGCAAATGCCTGCTGCACGCCCACACGCTTAGCCAGCAAGAACAGAAGAAGAGCTGCTGCAAGAATTGTTCCCTCTGGGACCGATCGCCACAGGGCAGCCTCCCTGAGGCTTGCGGTCCTGCCCTGGGGTTGGGATCCCAGGAAGAGGGGCCTTCCGATGAAAGTGCAGCAATGGCTGCCCGAAGTCCTGCCAGGGGACAGTGAGGCCCAGTGGAGACCTGGTGGAGGCTTGGAGGTGGGCCACCCGGAGGAGACACAACCCACTCAGAGACAGGGCCGGGAGAGGACTGCAGGGCCGTGTGTGTGTGTGTGTGTGTGTGTGAGCGCGCGCACGCGTGCGCTCAGTTGTGTCCAACTCTGTGACCCCATGGTCTGTAGCCCACCAGGCTCCTCTGTCCATGGGATTCTCTCCAGGCAAGAATACTGGAGTGAGTTGCCATTTCCTTTCCAGGGGATCTTCCCGACCCAGGGCTCTTCTGTGCCAATGTCAAGCGGCTTCACTATGAGTGGCACACCCATAATATAAACTGTGCTTACGGTCTTCAAGCCCAAGAGTTAGCAAAAGAAAACGGGGAAGAAGAGAAGGGTGCTGGCCTTCAAGAGAATTTGAGACAAGAGAGGAGAGGGCTGCCCTCTGTGTTTCTCAAATTCCCCTTCAGGATGGAATCAGCTGGGGTAGGGGGGTGGGGGTGCTTGAAAAAGATTGAGGCCCCAGCCCCACCTCCACCCCAGAGGCTGATGTAATTGCTCTGGGTTGGTCCTGGTCATCCAATTTTTCAAAAGGTCCCCAGGGGGGTTTAATGTGCAGCCTATGGAGACAGCTGGGCTCGATTGAAGACGAGAAGGAAACCTGAGCTCCCTGGGTCCTCGGTGGCCCGCAGTGACAGGGAGAAGGCCCTTGGACCTGACCTTTGGTGTCGGGTAGCAGGCTGCGGGGCTCGAGGCCAAGCGCTGGGCGTGGCATCTTCGGGTCTGAGTGCAGCTTTGGGACTGACCGCGGACCGCTGCGAGGCCTTGGCCAGCGAGCTTGCAGGGCAGAGGAGACTTGGGCTCCCCAGGTTGCTGGGTGCCAGGCAGTCCCTTCCTGCCTTTGCTCCCCTCAGAGACTCTCCAGCTCTAAACCATTCCGAATCTCAGCTTTCATTAAAATAGCCCAGTCACTTCTAGCTCAACAGATTTTTTTTTCCCCCCTCCATGAATTATTCAAACTTGGGAGTCGAATGTTGAAAATAACATGTTGGAGTTGTCCTCATTACAAAGCTTTTAGCTGTGACTTGCTGGCTGCCTTTATATTTACAAAGCCTGGTCTCTGCAGATGGGGGGTAGGGGGAGGTGACTGCAGTCAATCATTTACAGAGTCTCTAGAGAATGCCACGTGGAGATGAAGTAAGTAATAACCCCCCACAGAGTAAACAGAGGCGGTGGAACCACTCTGGGTGCCCAGAAGGGTCCCCAGCCTTGGGCGAGCCTCCCGGTCTCCCTGGGCGTCCGTTTTAGCCGTGTTCATAAACGTCTGTTTCACATCTGCCCCGTAACGGGGATTAAGTGGGTGACACCTCCCCTCGAGGAGCCCCCACCTGGGGGGTTGAGGCAGACACGTATCCAGCCAATGATAAGAGGATATGAACAAGAGCCGGAATATGCTACAGGTTTTAACTTGTGGCTTTCTCTGTGACTTCTAACCACCACACAGAAAATTCAGAACAAGCAGAAGGTGGGACCAGGGGGTGACGGGCCTCGGTGTGGAGGGGGCAGAGTTTCTGCCCGCGGCCCACCACCACATCACCGCAGATGTTGCCACGTTCCAGACCACGCAGGGCTTCACTGTGACTGCTTCTAGAGCTGGAATTGTTAAGGTAGGGAAATGAAACCTGGGTGATTGGTGTAATTTGCAAGAAAGTTATAAATATACTGTCATGCCAGAGGAAAGGTATTTCTAGAGAACAGAAATGAGATCAGATTCATTTGCTTAATTTCAAAATCATTCTCTCTCTCTCTTTTTTTAACTGCTTCCTGATGAAACAAATCCCACCCAAGGCAGTGAAGGAAGTTATATCTGGTGACTGTGCAAGAATCAGCAGACAATAATATCTGGGAATTCTCACAGCATATGTCAAGGAGTTGAGGAATTTCAAATGCTTAGACATTTATGATGTCATTTTACTTTGCTTTAGAAAAGATGGTTAAGGTGCTATCACGTAAACCAGTAATTTTGAGCCTCTAGCGTATGTCTGAAGCACATCAGGCTTGCTAGAACACAGATTGCTGGGCCCACTGCCAGGGTTTCTGACTCCAGGGCCTGAGAACTTGCATGTCTAACAAGCTCCCAGGTGATGCTGAAGCTGCCAGTTGGGGATGGAGCTTTGAGAAGCACTGATATTAACACCTACTTTCAGTATTTGAAATGCTGTTCGAAGCAGCAGATACAGCGCATCGAAGGACTCTCAGAGCTGTGCCCACTGGCCTGCCTCCTCTCTTTTCTTGTGTGTTCCTGTTCTGACTTGGTTCTCATTACCTGTAGCATGAAAAGTGAAAGTGAAAGTCACTCAGTCATGTCGACTCTTTGTGACCCCATGGACTATAGAGTCCATGGAATTCTCCAGGCCAGAATACTGGAGTGGGTAGCCTTTCCCTTCTGCAGGGGATCTTTCCAACCCAGGGATTGACCCCAAGCCTCCCGCATGGCAGGCAGATTCTTTACCAACTGAAACATCAGGGAAGCCGAACAATACTGAAGTGAGTAGCCTTTCCTTTCTCTAGGGGATCTTCCTGACCCAGGAATCAAACCAGGGTCTCCTGCCTTGCAGGCAGATTCTTTACCAACTCAGCTATGAAGGAAACCCACCTGTAGCATGGATCTGTGGGCAATCAGCTGTAGAGAAATGTGTCCCTTCTTGGCCACCATCATCTTAAATCATCATTAGCACAATTAGGCCCATTGTAAATCTGCATCTTGGCTCATCCAGATTACTTTCCCCTCCAGTTTCTTCAGATGAGAAAAAAGAAAGAAAGTGAAAATTGCTCAGTCTAGTCTGACTCTTTGCGACCCCATGGAATTCTCCAGGTAAGAATACTGGAGTGGGTAACCTATCCCTTCTCCAGTGGATCTTCCCGACCCAGGAATCGAACCCAGGTCTCCTGCATTGCAGGTGGATTCTTTAACAACTGGGCTACCTGGGAGAGCAAATAATAAATTTTAAGAATTTCCCCAGCTGAAGAGTCCATGACTTTTTGAAGCAATGGATTTAAGAAGCACTGTCCATTTGTTTTGAGAGGAGGCGAAAATCACTTTTACAGAGAATTCACTTACCTACTTGTGTTCCAAGTCTCATTAATTCTTCTGAAACCATTTGAGTTATGCCATTTTCAAGATAGAGACTCAGCAGTTGAGAGAGTTTAGGTCAGTTGCCCAGTCACCCAGCCAGTGAGTGGTGGAGCAGGGTTTGAACTCTGAACTGTCCTTGCTCCGTTCAGCATAATGCAGGCTTTCCTGCTGCGGGGGCAAAACGAGAACAATGCCAGGGAAATGCTTCCTCCCATGGATGGACTGCTCGTCTGACACTTGGGTGTTTGCACCCAGAAGGAGGCCTTGGCGCCAGGCCCCCTTGTTTACACACAGGTCTGGGATCCCACACACACCAGAACTGAACACAGAGCCCCGGGCCGGGTGGAGAGGCGGGCCCAGCTTGGATGGCGTGCCTGTCAACGCAGCAGAAATACTACAGGGGAAGGCAAAAACATTTCAGAGATACAATCACAGCCATTTTCTTCTTGCTGGAGCCAATAGCTTTTGACTCTCTATTTGAATAGGCTTTTCTATTCCTTAAAAAAAAAAAAAAGAAAAGAAAAGGCTGTTCTATTTGTAGCTCTCCTAATGACAAGGTCACGGTGTCCACAAGGATGATAAGAGGAAACCCCTCTGACACAGGGGAGCCTTGCCAGTCTTAACATCCCGTAATTCAAAATCGCTGGTCCGAGTGACACTTAGGGAAGAAAACGGATGTCTTTCCCAAATCTGGTCATTAGTGAGGAGCAAGTGAGCGCCATCAGCTGCCACTTATTACCGGGGGGCCCTTAGGGACCATCTGCTTTTTCATAAGCAGCCTTTAAATGATCTGCAGTCAAGAAGCCCAGCTCAGTCAGTCTCAGAGGCAGCTGGAAACTGAACCAGGGACGTCTGGGAGAACTGAAGTCAGAGTCATGAGCCGCAGATGCTGGCGAGGGGTTTAAATGATTACCCATGCTTTGAAGGAAGCCACACAAGAGCCAGTGCCTGAACTGAGGTTGGGGGGACAGGGGAGTACTAACGGTCTGGTCCAGCGCTTCGCAAGCTTCAATGTGTTCATGATAAAGCCATGAGATTTCTGTTAAGTGCAGTTTCTGTTTCTTTTGGTTCAGAACGGGGTGGAGATGCTGCTCGTCTAGCCAGCTCCCAGCAATGCCAGCTTCCCTGTCCACAGACTTGCCTGTCCAAGTTGGAGAGTCTGGAGAACTGACTTTCTTTGTAGAATCTTCAGTAGTCTTAAAGGAATCAATTTCTAGATCCTCAAAATCTATTTTCACTGTTTCCTAAAAACTAGGAAAGTGAGATCAAAGCTGTTGCTACCCTTTACAACAGACTTCTTCCTGTTTCTCTTCCCTCCTCTCCTCCATCTCAAAGCTTACAGTGCATTGCCTCGGGGCAAAGCAACAATTTAAAATATTCGTGTTACTGTTGAGAAAGTGACTAACTCTAATAACTGGTTACAAGTATTTTCACAAGTCAAATGGTGTTGATTCATTGCTCTCAACAAAGCTGAAGGAGATGTGAATTATTCGCTAATAGTTATTTTTAGATAATTTTGAGGGGAAAAAAATCACTAAGTAATTTTTAGCATTTTTTCAAAAAGAATTCAAAGAATTTAATGACATCTCTGTAACAAAACTTCCAACCTTACTGCTTAAATTTCAACAAAAGTTCTCAGCATTCTATTGAAAAAAAAATAAAACGTGAGTATTGATTCTGCGAAGGGAAAGTCAAACTGGAGTTCGTATTGCTAAGACAACTCTCTAAGATGGAGCTGGGAGGCCACTGAGGAAGTGGGCCTTACCCAGGTCTTGGTCCTGATAAAATCTGAACTTTGACCACTTACTTTCTTAACGAAGGCCTCCAGAACACCTGCCCAATGTTCCGGAAACCCAAGCTACTTGTTGGACCCTTACCCTAAAATAACTCATGACAAAAAATCAAATAACTTATGACAGTCTATCCTTTATGGATAAATATTCATTTTCCTGCATCAAATTCAATTTAATTCCTGCCAGACAACTAACAACCTTGTGACTTTTGCCTTTATAAGCTCCTGACTTTCTTCCTCAGAACACTCTTAATGATTTTACCAGAATCTGTGCATTCTGAATTGCAAATCTTAAGACCACAAATTATTCCTTGCAGAGAATTGTCCAACATTGCTGAATCCTATTCCATTTTAGCAGTAATAGTCAACATCGAACTTTTACTTAGTTGTTTTTAGGAAGTAGAACAAAGAAAGGAAAAAATTGATCCAGTCATGAAGAGATTCATTTCCAATAAAAATTGTGTTTGATATTTAATAATAACTACCAAAACATATATTTGTGTCTTATCCATTGTTTACCATTCACCACTGTATTACTCAATCTAGGGAAATGTTTTAACCCTTAGAGACTTATGAGCTCTGAGTTTATATGCATATTTTTTGTTGTAGAAAAATATGACGCAAAGTATGTTTCACAGGGGTAAAGTTCTATATGGTAAAGGAATGAAAATATGAGTCCAAGAGAGGAAAGAATGAGGCAACATTTAGAAGAGCTCATTCAAATATTTCTAAACAGATAATGATATCAAATCACTATGGTGCATAGATTCCATTGGAAACTTTTTTAAAATTATATAACAGTCTTGCTTAGTGGCTCATTTGGTAAAGAATCTGCTTGCGATGCAGGAGACCCAGCTTCGATCCCTGAGTTGGGAAGATCCTCTGGAGAAGGGAATGGCAACCCAATCCAGTTTTCTTGCCTGGAAAATCCCATGGACAAAGGAGCCAGGCAGGCTACAGCCTGTGGGATCGCAGAGTCAGACATGACTGTGCGACTAACTTTCATTCACTTTAAATGTCAATATTTTAAGAAAAGCTTGTTCCTGTATATTTTTAATGGATGATTACACATGAGTTTCACTGGAAACATTTTTTTTTTTTATAGAGCAGTTTTTAAATATTTGCATTTATTTATTTGGCTGCTCTGGGTCTTAGCTGCAGCATGCAGGATCTTCAATCTTCTTTGTGGCATGTGGGATCTAGCTCCACGATCAGGGGTCGAACCTGGGACCCCTGCTTTGGGAGTGTGGAGTTTTAGCCCCTGAACCACAGGGGAAGTCCCTGGAAACATGTTTTAAATTATATAAAGTTTATTTCAAAATATCAGTATTTATAATAGGGAATTGCCTTCTTTTTAAACTTAGGTTTTAGATGTAAACATAAAAATTATGCATTGCACACAGTTTTTTTTGTAAGTTTACAGAATAAACCAATGTTTGAAGACCAAATGTTATGGCAGAACATCCCTCAGACTTTAGGAGAATATCTTTGGTATCTTCATTTCACCAACCAGTCTTTTTTTTGGCTGCTTTTTAAATAATAGATTCCACTTAAATTATGCGTTATTAATTCATCTGTTTGTTTGGTTTTGTTTTCTGTTTTGGCAGGAGGAGGTAAGAGGGGTGGGGAAGGTTGATGGAAAAGATAAAAGAGAATATTGGGTTGATATCTCCAAGAGATAGTGTTTCTTTGGGTTATATTATATATTATATATAGCCAACAATTCCAGCCATCTTCTCATCTTTTATCTCTATTCTACCTTACTTCATACTTTCAAAAATGTATAATGAAACAAATGTGTAAGGTATTACTACTAATAATAATGTGAACCCTTATGGATTTACCACTCTGCTCATGAAAGAGAATGTTACCGTTCTGTTGGAGTCCTCTTCGCACCCCACCTTTATGCCGTTCTCCTAATCTTCCTTCTCCCAAAGTAAGCACAACTCTAAAGTCTGTGTATAGGATTCCATCACTCAGAAAAGAAAAATAGATTTCCACACATGCTTTAGAAACCTACAGTTCCATTTTGCCTGTTTCTGGACTTTCCATAAATGTTATCATATTGCATATATTATTTTGTAATGTGAGTTTTTTGACTTGGCATCTTTTTTTTGAAAGATGCATTCCTGTTGATACCTGTAGTTAAAGTTCATTTCTTTTCATTATGGTAAGGTATTATGTAAGTATGGCAGAAATGGTCCATTCTTCTCTTGGTAAATTGTTTCTTATTGTTTTTTGACTACAAAGAAGATGCTATCATGAACATTTTTGTACATGTCTCATGTCTCACACATTAGAGTTATCTGGGGCTAAGTGTGTATGTGGTGTGTTTACACATCTCTGGGATTGCTAGGTAACAGAACATTTTATGTGTGTGTTCAACTTTACTAGATAATGTCAAATTATTTTCAAAATGTTTGGAATAATTTATATTCCCATCAACAGTATATAAGGATATAATTTGTGTGTATATATTTCACAGTTGCCTCACCAACATGTTCTAAAATGCTTTATCACTTTGGGGGCTGTAAAATGGTATCTCTTCCGGCTTAAATTTCCACATTCCTAATTATAAATGAGATTGAGAGTGTTTATCGGGCATTATGCTTTCTCTTCTGTCAAATGCCTTTCCATGCCTTTTGTTTATTTTTTCAGCTAGCTTTTGTCTTTCTGAAAATTAATTTCTAAGTTTGCTATCAAGTGCATATATATGTGTTTTATACATACAATATGTATATTATAAAACATAATTTTTTCTGGATAAATTCATTTGTTGGTTATATGTTCTGCATGTTTCTTTTCCCAGACCATAGCTTTCTTTCACATTCATTTGCCCCTTTTGATAAATAGAATCTTTAAATTTTAATGGCACTGAGTTTGACAATACCTTCCTCCAGGACTTGTACTTTTTGTTCTTGTTTAGAAAATTCTTTCCTAAATTGAGATCAGATTGATATTCTCCTATGTTTTCTGCTATAAGTTTTGAAGCTTTCCTTTGCATACTTAACTGGTTGCTGTTGTGGTGTGAGGTAGGGATCCAGTTATTTTCCTTACACCAACTACTGAATGGTCTACACTTTCTCCAACAATATGCAATCCCAGCTGTGTTATAGATAAAGTTTCCACTCATGCATGGGGCATCTTCTGGGCTCAATTATTTTCCATGGGTTTCATTTCTCAAAATCCCTCTCTTCTATAGCTTCCTTCCAACTGTGCCTCAATCAGTGTAGGGAAGTCATGCCTTTACATTTATCTTGTCTAAGGATTCTTGGAGATATTTGGTTACTCTGTACCTGCATCACAGCATTGGTGCAAAGCAATCAAATAGCCGTACAGTCGGGATGGAGGAGTAAAAGACAGGTGCTCTTCTCCTCCCGTGAGAACACCAAAATCAACAGAATGGGAAAGACTGGAGATCTCCTCAGGAAAATCAGAGATACCAAGGGAATGTTTCATGCAAAGATGGGCACAATACATGACAGAAATGGTAAGGACCTAAAAGAAGCAGAAGAGATTAAGAAGAGATGGCAAGAATACACAGAAAAATTGTACAAAAAATGTCTTAATGCCTGGATAACCACGATGGTGTGGTCACTCACCTAGAGCCAGACATCTTGGAGTGTAAAGTCCAGTGGGCCTTAGGAAGCATTACCACGAACAAAGCTAGTGGAGGTGATGGAATCCTGGTTGAGCTCTTTCAAATCCTAAAAGATGATGCTGTGAAAGCACTGCACCCAATATGCCAGCAAATTTGGAAAACTCAGCAGTGGCTACAGCACTGGAAAAGCCAGTTTTTATTCCAATCTTAAACAAGGTCAATGCCAAAGAATGTTCAAACTACTGTGCAACTGTGCTCATTTCAAATGCTAGCAAGGTAATGCTCAAAACCCTTCAAGCTGGGCTTCAACAGTACATGAACCAAGAACTTCCAGATGTACAAGCTGGATTTAGAAAAGGCAGAGGAACCAGAGATCAAATGGCCAACATTCGTTGGATCATAGAAAAAGAGAATTCTAGAAAACCATCTGCTTCATTGACTATGCTAATGCCTTTGTATGAATCACTATAAATTGTGGAAAATTCTTACAGAGAATTTTCCAGGCCACCTTATCTGCCTCCTGAGAAACCTGTATGCAGGTCAAGAAGCAACAGTTAGAGCTGGACAGGGAACAACAAATTGGTTCCAAATTGGGAAAGGAGTACATAAACACTTGTATATTGTCACCCAGCTTACTTAACTTACATGCAGAGTATATCATGCAAAATGCCAGGCTGGATGAATCACGAGCTGGAATCAAGAGTTCTGGGAGAAACAGCAACAACCTCAGATATGCAGATGATACCACTTTAACGGCAGAAAGTGAAGAGGAGCTAAAGAGCCTTTTGATGAAGGTGAAAGAGGAAAGTGAAAATGGTGGCTAAAATGCAACATTAAAAAACTAAGATCATGACATTCAGTCCCATCACTTCATGGAAAATAGATGTGGAAAAAGTGGAAACAGTGAGAGACTCTATTTTCTTGGTCTCCAAAATCACAGAAAACAAGTGTAGTGACTGCAGCCATGAAATTAAATGATGCTTACTCCTTGGAGAAAAGTTATGACCAACCTAGACAGTATATTCAAAAGCAGAGACATTACTTTGCCGACTAAGGTCCATCTAGTCAAGGCTATGGTTTTTCCAGTGGTCATGTATGAATGTGAGAGTTGGACTGTGAAGAAGGCTGAGTGCCGAAGAATTGATGCTTTTGAACTGTGGTGTTGGAGAAGACTCTTGAGAGTCCCTTGGACTGCAAGGAGATCCAACCAGTCCATTCTGAAGGAGTTCAGCCCTGGGATTTCTTTGGAAGGAATGATGCTAAAGCTGAAACTCCAGTACTTTGGCCACCCAAACAAATTAATGGAAAAGAGAAATTAAGTTATGAAAACTATGTGTATAAATCATCAAGACCCTGATGCTGAGAAAGATTGAAGGTGCGAAGAGAAGGGAATGACATAGGATTAGATGGGGTTGGATGGCATCACCAACTCAATGGGCATGATTTCGAGCAAGCGCCAGGAGATGGTGAATGGCAGGGAAGCCTGGCGTGCTGCAGTCCAAAGAGTTGCAAAGAGTCGGACACGACTGGGTGACTGAGCAAAACAACAGCATCATCATGACCACAGTGCTAGGCACAAAACGTTCATTCAGTAGAAGCTGATTGTAACTGGAAGATAGATTCTCAGCGTAGGAACACGTGGACCCCAGAGCCAAACTAAGCCTGAACTTGAATCTGGTCTCCTGGATTTACTAGGTATGGTGCCTTGAGTAAGTTACCTCCTATCTCTGCACCTCAATTTCTTCATAGGCTTGCTGTAAGAGTTCAATGCATTCCAAATGCTTAGCACAGTTCCTGACACATGGTAAGCAACTAATAATCATTTTTCTTGTGTTGACTGTTGAAATGTCCCAAGTTTAACTCTCCTTGGAGCAGCTGCCCGCTGTGTAGCCTGCTGTTGGCACCTCTGCATTTCAGGGAGTCACCCAAGCACCCCTGAGGCTGCCCCACTTATTTGGCCATGGGGCTGACCTTGTCTTCTTTCAGAATGTCTCCTGACAATATGAATTATTTATTCTCCTGGAATTCTTAACTTGTGATAATTGTTTACCAAATGAAGGGGAAAAAATGATTTCCAGTTAGCATGACAGAACATTTCTAATTGCAGAAAGGGGGAACACTGATAAATTTAATAATGTGATATTTCTAGTGAAGAGGAATGCTGAAGCAGGAGAAACCTGACCTCTAGTATCAGCCCTAGTGTGTGTGCTTGGATAGGTTAACCAACTTCTCTGACTATCTGCTTCTTCAGGGGTAAAATGCAAAGTTTGCTAGATTATGAGGACGATTTGAATGTATGTAAATCACCTGGAACGGTTTCTTATGCATAGTAGGTCCTCAATCCATGGCAAATAAACACATTTGCTGATTCAAAGAGACTCAGACTCTAAGTTGGATAGCAAAACAACCGCAAAAGGAACATTTCCTTCTGCGTCACGGTTTCTGGAGCATGGATCGCAAACGAGCAGTTTCATTTGGATCATTCAGGGTATTGAAGCAGTTTGAATCTGTGGTCGATGTTTCTAAAATTGGCAGACATATTGACCCTGTGGGGTGACTTCCACCCTCTTCAAGGTAAGTTTTCACAAGATGTATCAGAAGAGGCAGTAGATATTGTCATCTAGAAGTTGAACATCATAAATTCTCTAATTTATGATGAAAAACACTAACAGCTTCAGGAATCAGGACTCAAGTCTCTCATCAGCACTTTCTCTTCTAGGAGGAAATGCACATGGATGGCCAGATTGTAAACAGAGAATCTCTTGGTGAAGAAGAAATCAGAACAAGCGGGATGTTAAACAATCCCAGTGGCCAATGACATCAGTCTAGATGAACTCAACCACCCATGCCCTCCACTCGGCAAGAGGCCATAGAGACAGTTACCTGCGTCTGCTCCTCTCTCGAGCAGACAGCCTTGGAGAATGCCATCAACTTTTATGCTCCTTGACTCTTCTTCTTTATTTAGGCTCCATGCAGATATAGTTCAGTACAAGCCCTCTTATCTAACCAAACTGAGAAATGCTGTTGGGAAAATGTTTTTAAAAGTTCATCGAAAAAAATGAGAAAATCATAAAAAAGAATGCACTTAGCATTTATTCCAAAACATTTAAAAGTGCCTTTCTTTGTGTGCCAGTTTTTTTATATAGGACAAATACCTTTTCTTTAAAACTGACCTCCTTTCCTTGTGTAAAGCCTACTCATAAGGCATCATCTATAATTTCTAGTTTAAGTTTCTTTAAAGTAGAGCAACAACATAAAGACAGCTACAAAGTAATTTGAGATTTTTACAATTTTCATCAGTTTTCCCTTTATGTGCTATTCAATAGCAACTTTATATTTTTTAATTAGAGGATAGTTGCTTTACAATATCGTGTTGATTTCTGCCATACATCAACATGTCCATCAACAGACGAATGGATACAGAAATTGTGATACATATACACAATGGAATATTACTCAGCTATAAAAAAAAGAATGCATTTGAATCAGTCCTAATGAGGTGCGTGAACCTAGAGCCTATTATACACAGTGAAGTAACTCAGAAAGAGAAAGACAAATATTGTACATTAACACATAAACATGGAATCTAGAAGGATGGTACTGATGAACCTATCTGCAGGGCAGAAATGGAGACACAACTTTATCTTAATAAAAACTTTCATTAAGTTCTTCCATAGCACCCAAATTAATTGTCATAAAAACTATAACCCAGTATTTTTTGTACTCATTATTTCATGGGTTAACATATATTTTAATTGAACTACATAATTACAAAATAGCACAACTGGCACAAACAGGTTTGGAAACAAGCTCAACTAATTGACTCTAGGAAAGCCTGCGATATAAACAGTAGGCGCAGAAGAGACCAGACCGCCAGCCAGAAGTTCTCTTTGAGATCAATATGTCTCACAGAGAAAACAATACATATTAAGTGGGGGTCAGTTAAAAAAACATATTTTATAAACTTTTTTTCACATTATGTCTTGTGTACCTGGTAGGAGTTAAGCTCTTCTAAATATGGTCGTAATCCTCTCTTGCCTGTGTCAGATAACACCTATTTCTCTTGGCATCCAAGGAATGATTATAAGTCAGGGCGATGTGGAATATATACAATGGAATAGTATTTAGCCATAAAAAAGAACGAAGTATTGCCATTTGCAGCAACATGGACAAACCTAGAGATTATCATATCATATGAAGTAAGGAGGACAGACAGAGGAGAAATATTACATGACATCTCTTCTATGTGGAATCTATAAAAGTGATACAAATGAACTTGTCTCTGAAACAGAAACAGACCCAGACATAGAAAACAAGCTTCTGGTCATCAATGGGGAGAGCGAGGAGAAGCGGTAAATAAAGGGCTTGGGATTAACAGGTAACACTTCTTACACATACATACGGGCTTTCCAAGTGGCACAGTCGTAAAGCGTCCACCTGCCAGTACGGGAGTTGCAAGAGATGATGGTTCAATCCCTGAGCTAGGAAGATCCCCTGGAGAAGGAAATGGCAACTCACTCTAGTAGTCTTGCCTGAAAAATCCCATAGACAGAGGAGCTGTAGACAGAGACAGTCCTGAGGGTGGTAGAGTCAGACATGACAGAGCACACACACACACATACACACACACGTGTGTGTGTGTGTATGTGTGTGTGTATCTGAATCACTTTGGTGTTGGAGAAGACTCTTGAGAGTCCCTTGGACTGCAAGGAGATCCAACCAGTCCATCCTAAAGGAGATCAGTCCTGGGTGTTCAGTGGAAGGACTGATGCTGAAGCTGAAACTCCAGTACTTTGGCCGCCTGATGCGAAGAGCTGACTCATTGGAAAAGACTCTGATGCTGGGAAAGATTGAAGGTGGGAGGAGAAGGGGACGACAGAGGATGAGATGGTTGGATGGCATCACTGACTCAATGGCCATGGGTTTGGGTGGACTCCAGGAGTTGGTGATGGACAGGGAGGCCTGGCATGTTGCAGTTCATGGGGTTGCAAAGAGTCAGACAGGACTGAGCGACTGAACTGAACTCAATCACTTTGCTGTCCACCAGAAATTAATACAACATTATAAATCAACTATACTTAAAAAAAAGTCAAGGAGATTTCCTTCTAGTTTATGACAAACTCACTTTTCCAAGTTTGGAATTTTTTGCTATAGTCACCCTGTGCTGCTTCCAGGATCTGTTATAAGGATCAAGTGAAACCGTATCTGTGAAAACACTTGGTAAGCTCAAAAGCCCTGATCTACTGGCTAAGTCATTGCTTCTGTGTGTATTCATCACGCCATCCTACTAGATCGCGGGTTCCTTGAGGATGGGGGTAAAACCACAACTGCACCGCATACACAGCCAGCACAATGGAAAGCTCACAGTGAGAACCACTGCGGGGACTGATTCTGTTTGCACATATGCAGATCTCCCTTGCTGTTTTTATCTGTAAGTCCTGGGACGCCGCCGGTGGCAATTGAGAACAAACAAATACTGCCGCATCTTCCTGGAGGGATCACTGGTGGCAGCTCCTGGAAGTGCCTGGGATGGCAGTGGAGACTGACGAGGGACTTTCCCTCGCAGATGGTTTTGTCTGAAAGGAGTGGCAGTTTCACATAAAACCACAGCCCAGTTTGGGGGCCATTTTTTCTTTCCTCTCTTCCTATTCTATACAAATTCTCTTTTTGAAATCATTAAACACTTTTTTTTACAGGAAAAATTCCTGTTTTTTGAGGAAGGATACTACCTGCCATGACTAATTTTTTCCCTGGTCGCTGGTCATGCCTGGTGACCAGCACTGGTAATTTCTCTTCTCTCCTTCTTTCTTTCTTTCTTGATTGCTTGCTTGCAAAGGGGGAGGGTGAAGATAGAGAGGTATAAAGATGTGTTGGTTATAGATTAAGAAGTATCTGAGTTCTTGACAATTTCAAACATACATACAAAATACAGAAAACGGTATAATGCAACTATACAAATCCATAAGCAACTTTAACAATTAATGACTTATAGCCGGTCTTGTTTCACTTATTTTATCACCTATGTGCTCAGTCACTTCAGTTATGTCAGACTCTTTGAGACCATATGGACTGTAGCCCTCCAGGCTCCTCTGTCTGTGGAATCTCCAGGCAAGAATAGTGGCGTGGGTTGCCATGCCCTCCTCCAGGGGATCCTCCTGACCCAGGGACTGAACCCGAGTCTCCTGCATTACAGGTGGATTCTTTACCACGGAGCCGCCGGAGACGCCCCATTTTACCACCTGCTACCCTGCATATTATTTTGAAATAAATCCTAGATATCAATTCATTTCATCTGTAAATATTTCAGCATGTATCTGGATATATACTTCTTTTTTAACAAAAAGCCCAAACCTGAATAATTTCATCATACTCCAAGCAATAAAAATTCCTTAATATCATAAAATATCCAGTGTTCAAATTTTCAGTTGTCCCATAAATGTCATAAATAATATAATTATCTCTTTTTCCTCCTCTCCTTCTTCCTTTTTTTTAATTTTCCTAGCAACTAAAATATACAGAGTGCTTCCCAAACTCTTGATAGTATTCTAAGCACTTTACATGTTTATTTTCTACAGTGATCTTAGGCAGAACTGCTTAGCTTCAACAAGTGCCTGTATTCTCATTTACAAAATGATGTTAATGCCTCATATACAGGGAGATGATGAAATCTGAGAGATAATGGAGATTAATTTATCTCTTTTTCTTTTTTTCCAGTTTGTTTGAAAACTGTATCCAAAGAAGCCCCAGGCAAATGACTGGTGTCTTTTTTTTTTGGTGGGGGTGGGGGTAGGGTTGCCGCAGGTTTTAGCTGTGACATGAGAACTCTCAGCTGTGGCACTTGGGATCTAGTTCCCTGACCAGGGATAGAACCTGGCACCCCTGCATTGGGAGCGCGGAGTCTTGGCCCCTGGACCACCAGGGAAGTCCTGATTAGTGTCTTTTAAATCTTTTGACTTTGAGAATCCAGCTCCATGTAGTACGTGCCCTTTCTCTCTCTTTCCCTCTCTCTCTCCTTGTTGAAATCATTCACTGAAGAAACCAGGTTGCTTGTCCTGTAGAGTTTTCTACCATATTAATCTGCATGGGCTACCATAACAAAGTGTTCCAGACTGGGTGTCTTAAACACAGAGATTTATTTTTCCAGTCCTGGGGACCAGAAGCCTCAGATCATGTTGCCAGCAGGGCTGGCTTCTGGTGAGCACTCTTCCAGACTTGCGGACAGCTTCCTTACTGTGGGTCATCCATGACCTTTCCTCTGCGTGTGCACGCCGAAAGGAAGGGAGGGATCACTGGTGTCTTTTCCTCTTAGAAGGATACCAGTCCCAGTGGAGTAGGGCCCCACTCGTAGGATCTCATTTAGCCTGAACTACCTCCTTCTGGTCTGGCCTTCAAGTGCAGCCACACTGGGGTTTAGGGCTTCAGTGTATGAGAACAGAGGGAGAAGGGAGGGAGGGGACTCAGCTCAGTCCGTTGCACACACGGCCTGGATTTTGCTCACTGCATTCCCACGATGTCATTCAACATATTCTTCTGTCCTCTGTATTTTTGGGAGCTTTGTGACTAGGTCTAGATGCTAGATCAGATAAAGATTGAGTTTTTGATAAAAGATAACTTCATAATAGAACTTTGTATCTCCATCTATAATATTACTTTATATACACGAATCTCACATTTATTGGAACTCTTATAATTATCCAAACACAGAACTCAATTCCTCAAAGTAGCCAAAATACAGAGTATATTTTCTTGTATAACCTTGTCACATTTTTCAATGGTAAAATCACAAAATACGATACTGAGAGCTTGTGTTTAATGAGCATCACGCACCAGACCCTTTTGTTCTTCAGAACAAGCCTGTCGCACAGGACTGTTGTTTCCTAATTTTGTCAATGGAGAAAATAAGATGGTAGGAAATCTTATTAAACTGACTTTTAAAAACATCTCCTCAAATATTCTGTCAAATGCTAAGTGAAGTCAATTCTCTTTGGGAAGAGCTTTTGATGGAAATTGGGTGGGGCATTAAATTAGGAGACAGTCTCCCTAGGAGAGAAAGAGCAGGTCATCAATAAATTTTCACCCAACTTAGTGACATGAAGTCTCACCACAGCAGTTTGACTCCTGGTGAGACCGAAATACAAAATACATGAGAGAGATACATTCCCCAAACCCTTTTATATGTTTGAGTTCCTACTACCTGCCTATGTCTCCTTTTACGTATTTTCACCGATTTTTGGTAAAAATCCTTATCTGATTGGACAGTAGCTCTTCGTGGTTATTTAGTTTTTAGACGGAGATTTTACTGTATATGGGATTCTGAAATCCACTTTGTGGATTACTCCATTAATTCTCACAACAACCCTCACAGGTGGGTACTATTATTCTCCCCATTTTGTAGATGAGAAAAATGAGGTCAGAGAAGCGGATGAGCTTGCCCAAGGTCAGCCGGCCAGTGAATGCCTGCGTCTAGATTTGGCCTCCAGCCGACTGGCTCCAGAGTCTGCTCTCCCAGCCTCGGGGGCTCCACGTGCCCAGGGGCGCCCACGGCTCCTCGGGAGGCCCTGCAGCCACCGGGCCGCATCCGGCTCCCGCGGCCCCGCCGTCTGTCCCCCAGCAGGGCTCCCGGCCGCTCCGCACCAGGGCCACGCGCGCTCGGGAGGGCCGGCTCACACGTCCCGAGGGCGGCCTCTCACGCAGACCGGGGCCCTGGCGTTCGCCAGTCTTCCGGACTCCTCACAGCAGGGAAGCCTCTTTGGAAAAAGTCCTTTGGGTCGGAAAACTCAGAGCCGAGGACTGAATGGCGTGGGATCGCAGAACGCAGCCCGGCCGGCGGACTGGAGGGCGGGCGGGCGGCGCGGGGCCCCCGCTGGGGGTCCGCGCGGACCCGGGCCCGGCCCGCCTCTCCTGCGCGCGCGCCCGCCTTGCTCCGCCCGGCTCTGCGCTCCGGAGGCTGACCCCAGGGCGTCGCGTCAGCCTGCTCCCTGGCCAGCTGGCCTCCTAGCAGACCCAGCCAGGAGAGGCGCCGACGCGAGAGCGCAGGGCGGGAGGAGAGCGGGAACAGCGGCTCTTCCCCCCTCTTCCTCCCTGCTCCTTCCCACCGCAGTCCCTCCAGGCCTGCCGCTCAGCAGCCTCGGCTCAGCCGCCCTTCCCCTGCCCCTTCCGAGCCTGGAAGGTGGGGACAGCTTCCCGCCGCTGCTGGTCTCGGGGTGCCCTAAGCCCTCACCTGTTCCCTTGAGCCCATGCATCCCTCCACAAGCAAGTCCTTCATTAAAGTCTTTTCGGTGTACCTTCTGGGTGAACTTGGTTCACCAGAAGGTGAACTTCGTGCTGGAACTCTGATTCGGATACCCAAGTGATGCAGGTGGGCTGAGCAAAGAGGGAGTCACAAGACCCAGCGAGGGGCCGACTGGGGCGGCTTGGCTTGGCCGCTGGCCCTGAATCCAAGTGTCGGCCTCAGATGCCCTCCAGACTGGTGCTGGCTGCGCCCACAGATGACTTTAGGAGGCTTTATTTACCCTCCACCCATTTTGGTAGCCTGGCAAATCCCTCCTCCTGTTTGAGAGTGATGTTTCCAAGCCTCTAAAGGTCTTCCCTGTGGCTACCCGGGCTGCAGTTTATTCTAGGACAGGGGTGGAGAACGCCTCAAAAATGCATTTTGCTTCTGCTATGGCCCCAAAGATTGCAATAGGTCCTTTCTAGTGTAGAAGTTAGATGCCCCAGTGCCTCAGCTCTGACTCTGGTTCTTCCTCTTGCTAGCCATGTAGCCTTGAATAAATAGGTAATACCTCGAGGCCTCAGTCGTTCTCATCTGTAAAATGGGGTTGATGGTGGAGTTACAGCAAGAACTAAGTGACCTACTACATATGAGGCTTAGACCAGTGCCTGATAGCAGCGAATACTCAAAACATGTTAGTATCTCTACCCTTATGTAGCCACAAGCCTTAACAGCTTGCTTCACCTTTCTGTGCTTCCACTCATTTCTCCATAAACCGGGAAAACAATAGTGACCTCCTGGGTCAGTGATCTCCTGTGTGGAGATAAGGAAGAAAACACCAATGAAAGCGTTCTAGAAACTGTAGCGCATCATACGAACGCAAGGTCTTTTAAAAAATACATAACGATAATGATCACAACTTAAAAACTAGCAGAAGGCCCTAAGTAATGTTTCAAAAAGCTTTTATACCAATATTCACATGATAACAGAGGAGGAAATGTAATAATAAGGCCCATGAGAAAGTCTTAAATAAAGAACAAACCATTTTTTCAAAAAAGACCAGGAGAACTTCTGAGAAGTGGATTCTGTTTCCTTCTGAGGCTAGCAACTTGAAAGCTGCTGCTGAAAAGTAATTTCTATCATTTTGTCTTATCCAAATTAACTGACCATTAAGCCAGCCATGAGCAGTGACTAAAGGACACCGAATCAGATGCATTGAAATGAGTAAGTCACCTCTGAAAACTGTCAGGCCCCCCTCCTCCAAGCATCCAGAGAGAAGGCCAATCCTCTCTTCAGGGCAGCACACCTCCCTGCCCACTCCTGCCCACACCTGCCCACACCTGCCCACACCCAGGAGGGCGGACAGCCACAGTCCAGAGTCCAGGGCCATGACTCTGTTAGGAAGACTAGACTCAAACTAGAATGCTTTTGTTTTCCTGCCATTCCTTCCTTCCCTTCCCTTCATAGTAATAAAGGCATGGACTTTGTAGTGAGGGTGTTAACCTCTTGAAACTCAAAGGATGGGCTGTGGGCCAGCAGGATCGGTGTTACATGCAGCTGGTTAGAAATGCAGAACCTTGGGTCCACCCCAGACACACTGAAGCAGAATCTGTATTTTAGCATAATCCCAGGTGATTCATATGCTTGTTAAAATTTGAGAAGCACTGTTTTCATCTTTCTGAACCTCACATTGGGTTGGCCAAAAAGTTCGTCTGGGCTTTCCCAATAACATCTTATGGAAAATCCAAATGAACTTTTTGGCCAATCCATGCCTATTCCGCAAGGTTATTGTGAGGATTAAAAGTGAAAAAGTGAAGTCTCTCAGTCGTGTCCGACTCTTTGCGACCCCATGGACTATAGCCTACCACGCTCCTCTGTCCATGGGATTTTCCAGGCAAGGGTACTGGAGGGGATTGCCATTTCCTTCTCCTGGGGATCTTCCCAAGCCAGGGATCAAACCCGGGTCTCCCGCATTGGAGACAGACGCTTTACCGTCTGAGCAATGTATTCAAAGTGCTTGGCGAGTAGTAGGTGCTAACTATGTTATCACCCTCTTCCTTCACCCAGCGCCTGGCCCGCCGTGCCTCTGTGCCTGCTCCCTCTCCTTGGCCCAGGCTTCTGAACACTGACCTTAACTTGCTTCCTTAGACACTGGCACTGGGCTGGCGCCCCAAACTGACCTCAGCTCTTTCCTGAGTCCCTGGCAGGCTCAGTGGGGGCTATTGCTATGCTTCTCCGCACTCCCCACTGACCCAGACTCTCCGCAAGCCCCACCTCTCTTGGCCTCTCCCTGCTTGTGGACACAAATACCCTACGGCAGCATTTATTTTCAGTCACGTTGCCATTGCTCAAAATGGCCTTGGAACTGCTCCTTGGTATTTGCCTTCATGGTGCTGGGCCCAGCATAAGCACGTAACTAAATCTGCAGTAGGAGAGTGAAGGAAGAACAGGGCTTTGCTTCACACTAAGCCACAGTATCAGGGTTTGTATCTTTGGGCGGATTTGGTCTCTTTGCTTTTCCTTTTTCTCACTTTTCTTAATCATCCAAAAGTGTGATGCACAAGGCTGAGATTGCATGTCGACCCAGGAAGAAAGGGCCAGTGAGAATGCCTGAACTATTAGGATTCTAGACCCTGAGCCTCTTTGCATGGGAGCCCCTGTGGCTTCTCAGGGTCCAGCCTTGCTCACTGTGATTCCACATAGATGCTTGAGGCCAAAATACCAGATGGCGATAAAGTGCTCTAGTCCTGGCCTGGTCTTCTCTACCTAGGTCTTCACAGGCTGATGGTGTCCTGTCCAACTGTCTCCACTAGGAAGTGCTTCCTGCCTGCTGCGAGTCCTGTGGATAAAAGCATCTGCCTGCGGCCTTCTCTGGATGCCCTCTTTGGACAATCGTTGTTGGATGAGCTGTCCCGCCCAGACAGTTTTGAGATGTATCACTCCCTCATTCTCATCCCAAGCTGCCAATGACTGATGGATGCAGGGGCATAAACTCTGGTCCCCTAGTTTCAAGGCAGAACAACCTATAGTGCAACTTACATTTTAGAGTGCCCATGGATCAGGCCAAGGCTCGAAGTTACCTGAGATCATGTCCTGCTCCCCTTACTCCCGTACAGGCTTCTTTCCAGGGAATCCCTCAATAAACTATACGCATCTAAAACTGTTTCAGGTCCTGCTTCCAGGAAACTTGGCCTAAGACAATGTTCTTGGGAAGCCCAATATATAAAACAAATAAAATTACTGTTTCATTTGTATCTGGGTGGAGGGCAAGGAATGGTTACTGGCTGGTTCTCCTGAATTTATGGTGACCCGTGATGAAACTCTCCAGAGAACAGTCTAAAAATCATACAACAAATTGAAAGTGAAAGTCGTTCAGTCGTGTCCAACTCTTTGTGACCCCATGGACTATACCGTCCATAGAATTCTCCAGGCCAGAATACTGGAATGGGTAGCCTTTCCCTTCTCCAGGGGATCTTCCCAACCGAGGGCTTGAACCCAGGTCTCCTGCATTGCAGGCAGATTCTCTACCGTCTGAGTCACCAGGGAAGGCCAGGAATACTAGAGTGGGTAGCCTATCCCTTCTCCAGGGGATCTTCCCAACCCAGGAATCGAACAGGGGGCTCCTGCATTGCAGGCAGATTCTTTACCAACTGAGCTATCAGGGAATCACCACAACAAGTTGAGGAGAGAACGTAAGATTATTGGTCCAGATTCACTCCTCAGGAAGATTTATGTCATATTTTAGATTCCACACATAAGTGATATCATATGGTATTCGTCTTTGTCTGACTTGTCTCATTCAGAATGATAATCTCTAGGCCCATACACATTCTTGCAAATGGCATGATTCATTTTTTATGGCTAAGTAATACATATATACACAGCACATCTTACTTATTCATTCCTCTGTCAGTGAACATTTAGGTTGTTTCCATGTTATGGCTATTGCAAATAGTGCCCCTAATGGCAGACTGGGCTGCGTGAAACCTTTTAAATTATAGTTTTCTCAAAATATATGCCCAGAAATGAGACTGGTGGGTCATATGCAACTCCATTTTTAGTTTTTTGAGGAACCTTCAAACTGTTTTTCATAATGGCTGCACCAGTTTACATTCCCATCAACAGTGCAGGAAGGTTCCATTTTCTCTGTACTCTCACCAGCATTTGTTATTTGTAGGCTTGTTGATGATGGCCATACTGACCAGTGTGAGGTAGGAGCTCATTGCAGTTTTGATTTGCGTTTCTCTCATAATTAGCAATGTTGGACATCTTTTCATGTGCCTACTGGCCATCTGTATGCCTTCTTTGGAGAAATATCTATTTAGGTATCGTGCCCATTTTTTGATTGTTTTTTTTTTGTTGTTGTTGTTATTGGTTGTATGAGCTGTTTGAATACTTTGTAAATTCAGCTCGTGTTAGTTGTATCATTTGCAAATATCTTCTCCCATTCTGTAAGCTGTCCTATTTCTTTGTTATGGTTTCCTTTGCTGTAGAAAAGCGTGTAAGTGTGATTAGGTCCCGTTTGTTTATTTTTGCTTTTATTTCTATTGCCTTGGGAGACTGGCCTAAGAAAACATTCTTGTTGCTATTCAGTTGCTAAGTCATGTCTGACTCTGCAGCTCCATGGACTGCAGCACACCAGGCTTCTCTGCCCTTCACTATCTCCCTGGGCTTGTTCAAACTCATGCCTATTGAGTCAGTGATGCCATCCAACCATCGCATCCTCTGTCGTCCCCTTCTCCTCTTGTCCTCAGTCTTTCCCAGCATCAGGATCTTTTCCAATGAATCAGCTCTTCTCATCAGGTGGCCAAAGTATTGGAGCTTCAGCTTCAGCATCAGTCCTTCCAATGAATGTTCAGGGTTGATTTCCTTTAGGATCAACTGGTTTGATCTCCTTGCAGTCAAGGGACTCTCAAGAGTCTTCTCCAACACAGCAGTTTGAAAGCATCAATTCTTTGGCACTGAGACTTCATTATGGTCCAGCTCTCCCATTCATACATGACTACTGGAAAAGCCATAGCTTTGACTATACTGGCCTTTGTTGGCAAACTGATGTCTCTGCTTTTTATACGCTGTCCAGCTTTGTCATAGCTTTTCTTCTAAGGAGCAAGCATCTTTTAATTTTGTGGCTACAGTCAACATCTCCATTGATTTTGGAGCCCAAGAATATGAAATCTGACAGTTTCCACTTTCCCCCATCTATTTGCTGTGAAGTGATAGGACCAGAGGCCATGATCTGTTTTTGAATGTTGGGTTTCAAGCCAGCTTTTTTCACTCTCCTCTTTCACCTTCATCAAGAGGCTCTTTATATCTTCTTCACTTTCTGCCACTAAAGTGCTATCATCTGTATATCTGAGGTTGTTGATATTTCTCCCGGCAATCTGATCACAGCTTGTGAGTCATCCAACCCAGCATTTCATATGATGTACTCTGCATATAAGTTAAGTAAGCAGGGTGACAATATATAGCCTTGATGTACTCCCTTCCCAAGTTTGAACCAGTCTGTTGTTCCATGTCTGGCTCTAACTGTGGCCTCTTGTCCTGCATACAAGTTTCTTAGGAGACAGGTAATGTGGTCTGGTATTCCCATCTCTTTAAGAACAGTCTACAGTTTGCTGTGAACTCCTGGGTGGCGGATCAGCTCCAGGGTGGCCAGCAGCAGCAGTGAGGCCAGGGTGCCCTCCACTCCCGGGCGCCTCCAGTATTGGCTCCAGCCTTCCTCGGACCCCGTTCCCAGCCACTCAGGCAGGGCCTTTGCCTCGACCCCCAGCCACAGGTCAGCCAAAATCTGATGGCCAGTGAAGGTTTACATGCTCAAAGAGGATCGGCAGTGGGACAGCCAGGGCAGCACGCATGTCATCCAGCTACCCTGAGTGGCTGGAGGGCACGTCTCCGCTAGTTAGGGCCTGACGAAACATGTCCCACGGGACAAAGAATGGCAAACCCCTTCAGTATTCTTGCTTTGAAAGCCCCATGAGCAGTAAGAAAGGCAAGAAATATGACACTGAAAGATGAACCCCCCCTAGATAGGTAGGTGTCCAGTATACAACTGGGGAAGAGTGGAGAAATAGCTACAGGAAGAAGGAAGAGATGAGCCATAGTGGAAATGATGCCCAGTTTTGGTTGTATCTAGTGTTGAAAGTAAAGTTCAAGGTTATAAAGAACAATATTGTATAGGAACCTGGAATGCTAGGTCCATGAATCAAGGTAAATTGGATGCAAACAGGAAATGGCAAGAGTGAACATGGACAGTTTAGGAATCAGTGAACTAAAATGGACAGGAATGGGCAAATTTAATTCAAATGACCGTTATATCTACTACTGTGGGCAAGAATCCCTTAGAAGGACCAGAGTAGGCTTCACAGTCAACAAAAGAAAACATTGGTATGATCTGTATCAGAGAATGTTTTGCCTGTGTTCTCTTCTAGGAGCTTTATGTTGTCATGTCTTCTATTTAAGCCTTTAGGCTGTTTTGAGTTTCTTTTTGAGTATGGTGTGAGGGTGTGTTCTAACTTCATTGGTTTACATGTTGTTGTCCAACTTTCCCAACACCGCTTACTGAAGAGATAGTCTTTTCTCCATTGTATATTCTTGCCTCCTTTGTTGAAGATTAATTGTTCATAGTTGTGTGGGTTTATTTCTGGGCTCGCTGTTTTGTTCCATTGATCTATATGTCTGTGTTTGTGCCAAGACCATACTGTTTTGATACTGTAGCTTTGCAGCATTGTCTAAAGTCTTAGAGGGTTATGCCTTCTGCTTTGTTCTTTTTCCAAAGGATTGCTTTGGCAGTTCTGGTTTTTTAAAATTGTTTTATAATATATAAACTTTAAGATTATTTATCCTAATTCTATGAAAAATGTCATGGGTAATCTGATAGGGATCACATTAAATCTGTTGACTGCTTTGGGTAGTATGGTCATTTTAATGATATTAATTATTCCAATCCAAGAGCACGGGATATCTTTCCATTCCTTTGAATCATCTTCAATTTGCTTTAGTAATGTTTTGTAGTTCTCAGCATGTAAGTCTTTTACCTCCTTGGTGAGGTTTATTCCTAAGTATTTTATTTATTTATTATTGCTGCAATTTTTAAAGGGATTGTTTGTTTACATCTCTTTCTGATATTCCATTGTTAGTGTAAAGAAATGCAACTCATTTCTGTGTGTTAATCTTATATCCTGCTACCTTAATGAATTTGCTTACCAGTTCTAGTAGTTTTTGTGTGGCATCTTTAAAGTTTTATATTTACAGCATAATGCCATCTACATATAATGACAATTTTACCTCTTTTCTTCCAATTTGGATACCTTTTATTTCCTTTTCTTGTGTGATTGCTGCCGCTAGGTCTTCCAATACTATGTTGAATAGAAGTGGTGAGAGTGAGTATCCTTAGCTTGTTCCAGATTTTAGCATGAAGGCTTTCAGCTTTTCACCACTGAATATTATATTGGCTGTGGGTTTGTCCTATATTATGCTGAGATATGACCCCTCTGTAGCTCAGGCGGTAAAGCGTCTGTCTACAATGCAGGAGACCCGGGTTCG
This sequence comes from Aepyceros melampus, assembly GCA_006408695.1. Classification (NCBI taxonomy): domain Eukaryota; kingdom Metazoa; phylum Chordata; class Mammalia; order Artiodactyla; family Bovidae; genus Aepyceros; species Aepyceros melampus. The sequence goes on along the minus strand of SJXQ01007009.1, from coordinate 28,416 downwards.
ATTCCTGGGTCGGGAAGATCCCCTGGAGAAGGAAATAGCAATCCACTCCAGTACTATTGCCTGGAAAATCCCATGGACAGAGGAGCCTGGTAGGCTACAGTCCATGGGGTCACAAAGAGTTGGACACGACTGAGTGACTTCACTTCACATCAAACTCACTTTGGTAAGAGACTTTTATCATGAAAGGATGCTGAATTTTACCAGATGCTTTCTCTGTATCTATTGAGATGATCTTGTGGTTTTCACCTTTTGTTAATGTGGTGTATCATATTGATTAATTTACATATGTTGAACCATCCTTATGACCCTGGAATGAATCCTACTTGATTGTGGTGTGTGATCTTTTTTACATGTTGTTGGATTCAATTTGCTAATACTTTGTTGAGAACCTTCAGATCTATATTCATCAAAGACATGGGCCTGTAATTTCCTTTTTGGTAGCGTCTTTGGTTTTGGTATCAGAGTGATGGTGGCTACATAGTGTGACTTAAAAAAAAAACAAACCTAAGATACAAGTTTTAGGGAATTTGACTGGTATTTCTAAAAATTCAGTCAGCTCAACCACTCAGTTGTGTCTGACTCTTTGCAACCCATGGACAGCAGCATGCCCGCTTCCCTGTCCCTCACTATCTCCTGGAGCTTGCTCAGACTCATGTCTATTGAGTTGGTGATGCCATCCAACCACCTCATCCTCTGTTGTCCCCTTCTCCTCCTGCCTTCAATCTTTCCCAGCATCAGGGTCTTTTCCAAATGAGTTGGCTCTTCTCATCAGGTGGCCAAAGTGTTGGAGCTTCAGCTTCAGCATCAGTACTTCCAATGAATTCAGTTCAGTTCAGTTCAGTTCAGTGGCTCAGTCGTGTCCGACTCTTTGCAACCCCATGAATCAGCATTTATTTCCTCTAGGATCGATTGGTTTGATCTCCTTGGGGGACTGTCAAGAGTCTTCTCCAACAACACAGTTTGAAAGCATCAATTCTTCAGTGCTCAGCCTTCTTTATAGTCCAATTATCACATCCATACATGACTACTAGAAAAGCCATAGCTTTCACTATACCAACCTTTCTTGGCAAAATAATGTCTCTGCTTTTTAATGAAGTGAAGTGAAGTCACTCAGTCATGTCTGACTCTTTGCAACCTCATGGACTGTAGCATACCAGGCTCCTCCCTCCATGGGATTCTCCAGGCAAGAATACTGCTTTTTAATACACAAACCTTTTCAAAGCTTTGTAATAGCTTCTTGTTTGTCTAGGTTTGCCTTAGCTTTTCTTCCAAGATGCAAGTGTCTTTTAATTTCATGGCTACAGTCACCATCTGCTGTGATTTTGGAGCCCCCCCAAAATAAAGTCTCTCACTGTTTCCATTGTTTCCCCATCTACTGCCATGAAGTGATGGGACTTGGATGCCATGATCTTAGTTTTTTTAATGTTGAGTTTTAAACCAACTTTTTTAGTCTTTCACTTTCATCAAGAGGCTCTTTAGTTGTTCTTTGCTTTCTGCCATAAGGGTGGTGTCATCTGTGTACCTGAGGTTATTGATATTTCTCCTAGCAATCTTGATTCCAGCTTGTGTTTCATCCAGCCCAGCATTTTGCATGATGTACTCACATAAGTTAATAAGCAGAGGACAATACACAGCCTTGACGTACTCCTTCCCCAATTTTGAACCAGTCTGTTGTTCCATGTCTAGTTCTAACTGTTGCTTATTGACCTGAATATAGGTTTCTCAGGAGGCAGGTAAGGTATTCCCTCTGGTATTCCCATCTCTTTAAGAATGTTCCACAATTTGTTGTGATCCACACAATCTAAGGCTTTAGTATAGTCAATGAAGTAGAAGTAGATGTTTTTCTAAATCCAATAAAATATTTTATTGGATTTAGAGCTCACATTTATGTAAAGCTTGGAGAATTTGATGCTTAATAGCTCCAATTTATTATTTCTCAAAGGTTGTAAAGTATCATCAAACTTCATTTCACCAATGGAAACAGTTAATAGAAAACATTAGGGTGTGAAGCAAAAATATGCTGTTCATCCAGCGCTATCAGAAGAAAAATCCATAAGTATTCATCAGAGAAACAAAAAGAATTTGAGAGCTGAAGAGCTTTCCAGAAATTAGCTAATCAGAGTTGGCAAATATTTAGCACAGATGCTTCTGCTTCCCCAATCCGTACCCATGGCAGACGTCGTCAATCAATCACTACATTCTTCTGCTGTGTCTGAATAGAGCTTTAGAGTTCTTCTCAATTCTCAGAAACAACTCTTGATTTAGATGGTAGATTCTTCAGTTACAGGTAATGGAAACCAACTTGAGCCACCCTGGAGCCAAACAGGGAGAAATTTCGTACAAACATACAAAGATATCTCCCCAAACTCAACTGCAAGAATGCAGCTGGGCCTGAGCAACCAGGAACTTGAAAGTCCTCGATCTCTGGGTTTTTGCGTGCTTCCCCCAATATTTTCTGTCTGCAGTCAGGCTTTCTCTGCATTTCTGACTGCTTGAGATCATGTGGTCACTCAGACTCAAGGTACTCATGTTTAGAGCCTATATCTGAATCTTAGCACCAAATTCCGAATAGAGAGGGTCCGAGGGACTGTACTTGGATTGGGTGAGCATTGCTGGCATGGTCAGCCGTAGTCTAAAGAAGTGACGGCTTTCAAAGCCTCTATGCTGTGCCGAGTCCTGTGGACCAGGGAGCAGCTCTCAGAGAGCCAGGATGGCTCACAGCCTGAGCAGACAGCCTGGGACATTTTCCGTCATCATTAGCCACCAACACGCAGGGGCACAAGATATGAAACATACTTTACCTTCAGGATCTAAAGCAGGGCAGACCCGTAGAATTTTCAGTGACGGTGGAAATGTTCTGTATCTGCACTCTCCAGTATCATGGCCATCCAACTCATGTAATAGGATAGAAAATTAAAAAGAGAGGAGTCCTAGCTTTTATTTCCAGTTGTGCTATTAACTAGCTATGTGGTCTGGGAGCTCGGTTTTCATACCTTTGAACTAGAAAGTCCCTTGGACCGCAAGGAGATCAAACCAGTCCATCCTAAAGGAAATCAGTTCTGAATATTCATTGGAAGGACTGATGCTGAAGCTGAAACTCCAATGCTTTGGCCACCTGATGCAAAAAAAAAAAAATTGACTCATTTGAAAAGACCCTGATGCTAGGAAAGATTGAAGGCAAGAGGAGAAGGGGTGACAGAAGATGAGATGGTTGGATGGCATCACTGACTTGATGGACATGAGTTTGAGCAAGTTCCAGGAGATAGTGAGGGACAGGGAAGCCTGGCGTGCTGCAGTCCATGGGGTTGCAAAGAGTTAGACACGACTGAGCTACTGAACTGAACTGAACTGAAAATGGAAAGGCCTAGATTTACACTGTCTAGTATGGTGCACTTTTAATGTGTCTGGGGTACTCAATTTATTTGGTTGCACTGGGTCTTAGTCGTAACCTGTGGAATCTTTAGTTGTGGCACATGGGATCTTTCAGCTCCAGCATGCAAACTCTTAACTGTGGCATACGAACTCTTAGTTGCGGCATGAGGGGTCTAGCTTCTTGACTAGGGATTGAACCTGGGCCCCCTGCATTGGGAGCACAGAGTCTTCACCACTGGACCACCAGGGGAGTCCCAAGGGGAACTGAATTTTAAATCTTATTTATTTTAATTAACTTAAATTTAAATAATTGTATGTAGCACTATACTAGACAGTGTATATCTAGGCCTTTCCAGTTTAAAGACATGAAAACTGGGCTCCCAGACCACAGAGCTAGTTAATAACACAAAGCCGGGACTCTTCTTTTTAATTTTCTATCCTATTAGTTGGAATTGGGAAACCTAGATTAGTGGTCTTACCAGATAATTCAAATTTGTCATTTTAAATGGCTAGACCTAACCATTCTTTGATGTAAGGCTTTCTGAAATATATTAAACACTTTCCTGCCTTGGGAGGAAAAAAAAAAGCCATGTGGCCATAATTGTAGACTTTTCTGAATGACACAAAGCTGTAATTGTGAAGCGCATGTGTCACTCTGGGTAATATAATGGGGCCCTGAGAACAGGGCCCAGTGAGGCTGCCAGGGCTGGCGTCTTCCCCACGCAGCACCTCTCTGCCACCGGGAGTGAGTGGCCGCTTCTTCCCTCCTTGTCACATCCTGATGTGACAGCTTCTGACAGCATCCCACCTCCCTTCACTAACTCAGCAATGAACCAAGTGTAGGCACTTAATCCATCAGTGGGTTTAATTTCACCCACAATTCTAAACCATGAGGCCTGGGGGAGCTCCACAACTGAGTCAGGTACACAGAGTTTTGTACAAAATTTTCCACAAACAGACAATTTTTTTTCCTTAAGAGTCTATGACAATGCAAGTCTCATAAAAGCTGACTGTGGGATAAATGGTATGATGTTTTATTTTACTTTAATTGTGCATCAGTAACGTTAATGTTGTCATGGCTGGGTCCCAAGGCAGAATAAGACTGTGCACAAAATAGTTTGAGAAATGAGCCTGAAATTGGGTATGGATTATTTTAGATCCCTTTCCTGAGCTGTTTCTCCATTGCGTATGCTTAAGTCATGGGATAGGAACAGCTTCATGAGTCCTTTGAAGATGTTTAAAAAACCAAAGTAAATGTTAAGAACGCTAAAAGAAATAACAGTACATTCATCTCAGTATTCTGTATTATACAAAGGCCAGATTTGCAGTCATTGTATCTATTCAAAACATACCTGAGTGTTTGGAAGCCAGAAAGGGCTCCAAACAAGGATAATAATTGTCATAAAGCCTGTGCACTAGAGTCCCTGGCCAGCACCCAGAGGAAACAAGCCACTCTGATGGCCTTCAGCCTGGGTTCCATGCTCCACTCCTGGGCCCCAGCATGAGACCACATGAAAAGGGTGATTGCAGGGAAATCTGGGTTCTGCTTCCCGGACCCCTAAAAGTCAGTCAATGACTATGCACTCTGTTGATCTCTTCTCGGGAGAAGAGAATCCCTTTGAGAAGAAGTCCCCTTACACGATTAAAAGCGCAGGTTTCTTGGCATTAGATGAGGGTACTTTCAGTTGTCTGGAAAAATTGTTCATAAAGGCACCACCAGCAGAGAGGCATTTTGGATTTTTCCTTGGCCTTCTGGAACAGTTTGAGGTTTTGCTCATGAGAAGCACTTATTTTGCCTATGCACTGCTTTAGAAAATAACTTCACCAACATGTTCATCGTTCCATTATTATTTATAGGCAAGTTTTGATTATCCACCAGGCAGGTTCCTGGCACGGTTTTCAGCTCTCTGTTTGTCATTCTCACCTCCCACTGACACACGCTTGCTGCAGCTTGTAGCAACTTAGAATTTCCCGAGTCACGGCTCAGCCATCCCCCACTCTGAAGACGGCTACAAACCAAAACAACCCTGGTCTACCTTTCCCCAGCAAGAGAGTGAGGAGGTCCCCAGAGAGACCTGGGGTGGGGGAAGCTGTGATTAGGGTCTGTAGCCGCCAGGCAGCAGGCAGAGCCCCAAGCGCAGAAGTGTCGGGCGGCCTGGAGGCTGGAGAGTAGGGCACTAACTTGGGCATCGTTTTGTGTTTTCAAGTATTCCGAATTCCTGAGACATGGGATACGCCCTCCCCGCCTCAGACTCTAGAGATGTGCAAATTGCTAAGTCCCATCAGACGTCCTTCCTTCCTGTCTGCACCATCAGCCCCCAGGGAATGCGCGCTGCAAGTGTGCCACAGTAAAGGACCTCTCGAGGATATCTGACTGCACGTGCCAAGGATAAAATACCAGAAGCTGAGCTACACTTAGAAAGGTTTTGGCTGAGGGGTGTCTTCTGGGTACCCCAGCCCCTGAGCCAGAGCAGCCTCCACGCCCTCCTGGACCCATGGTTCTCACTGGCCGGGTTCCGATGCCTTGGTCTTGGCTCTGGAGATTTCTGACTTCGGCTGGTCTGAGGTTCAAGTGTGAGCACTGGGATTTCCAAACATCGCCAAGTGGGGCTCATGTGCAGCCTAGCTGGAGAGTCGCTGGCTTAGAGCCTCCTCGCTTGGCTGACTGTGTTTGCGAGCGAGGCTCTTCAATGGCACAGCTGTGGCTCCACTGATTTAGAATAAACATTTGGCTAGGAAGGGGAGGAGTACACACACAGAGAGGACAATTCAGGAGTCACAGCGCATCTGTAGGTCAACACTTCATTCACTCATTCCCTCAGCAAACATTTACGGAAGGCTGCTGCGTGTGTACGCGCTCAGTCTTGTCAACTCTCTGTGACCCCGTGGATGGTAGCCCACCATGCTGCCCAGGCTGCGGAATTTTCCAGACTAGGCAAGGATACTGGAGGAGGCTGCTGCTAGGATGCAAAAATTCACGATGACTTCACTGACCTCGAGGCCAAGCCAGCTCTCTGGAAGAAGCATTTGGACATGTTCTGCAGGCCCCCGTAGGAGCCATGCTTCCCCTTCCTAGTTTGTGCCCAGTTAGTGACTCATAAGGCGCCTATACTTGCACACAGTTTGACAGAACATACATTATCCTGCTGCCTAGAGTCTCCGGTTGCTATACAGAGTGCAGTTGCTTGAATTATGACAGTTATCTCTGCTAATAAAGTTCACTTTTTTCACTGCAGAGTTATAAATACATATGCAGCTTGCATACCCAAGGAGGCCCGTGGGAGGAAACGCTGAGGCCCTTCTAGAACAGAAACCACTCCCTAGCACCTGCACATATATAACTTTCCTGATCCTCTACCAAAAAGGTTCGTTTTCCGGGCTTACTGATGGCAAGGATTTACTGTAAAGAGCCCTGGAAAGAAAATCAGCAGTCAGCATCCTTGACACGTGCATTTTTTTCCCCTCGGGCCTCCAAAGTGATTCACAGCCATCCACGTTCCTTCTCTCAGGGGAAAACTGGTCCCACAGTATCTGAGGAAACTGGGATGGCATTAATTGGGATGTTAGAAAAACAGCCAAATGTTGATCAGGAAGAGGCGCACAGGAAGGGGCATGGCCGATCTTGTAAATTTGAGCTGCACAAATAAGTTCATTAAATCAAGGATGTGCTTGCTCAGGGTGCTGGCAAGGCATACAAAGCAGCAGCAGACAAATAAATCTGGCTGGTGATCTGGAGAAGAAAAGCTGGTGGAGAAATTTTCTAAGAGGAGCTTTAACTTTTTACTGAATGCAGTAATACTATAAATTATCAATCAGCTGCCTATAATTTTACCATTTAGCACAGGATTTGAGCAGCTTGCAAGAGAGTGTACCGCATGGGTAATAACAGGTAAGGTGGTGAATGTTACAGAGCACATTTCTTTAAAATATATAGCTAGCTACTTTGGTAATAAACATGCTTATTTGCAAAGAAAATTACGATTATGGTGCGAACAGCATGTAGCAGGCACGGCTGGTTGTCTCACCAACAGCTTTTTCCTCCCGGTTTCCTTTTTAGTCGAGCACTGGTTTGGGAGCAGGGATGGGTGTCTAGCCTCCTCCATGTGACACAATGGAGAGTGACTTTTCCCTACTCCCTGGATCAGAGGGAAATCCTGCCTTCCTAAGCCAATCTCAGGGGCCGTTCCCTCGTGCTGGGGCTGGTGCAGGGACGGGTGTGCTGGATGGTGTGCGGCCAGTGGCCATCATATTCCCTTCTAAGTCCAGGAAACAAGCTTCCCTGGAGTCACTGTCTCTCCCTATTCAGAGGATTGTTCACAAGAGGAATTCGGGTCAAAAGGATGGTGTCATTCCTCTAGGGCTGGCTGGAGCTGGCATGTGAGCAGGTGAGAGATTGTCAGCAGCTTTCTGGCACAGACTTGAGGAATCACACCCTCAGGAGGTGTTTCAGGCTAAGATCGGTCAGGCTCAAACTCCCTGATCATCAAGGATAGTTCCTGAACTCTGCTTCCCAGCTTTCCCAGCAGTCGTGTGTGCCCCTAACTCTGTATTAAGTCTTTTATATCCAGAATGCATAGAATGGCCTTAGTTGTCCACCTGAACCCCGACTGATACAACGGCCGTGTGGTCCAGTTCTGGCCAATAGGCTGGACGGCTTCTCCTTACTCCTGAGAAGGAGATACTCGAAGAGACATCCTCTCTCTGCCTCTGTGATGATGTGGCATTTGGATGTGATGCCTGGGACAGCTGTCCTGACTTGCCACCAGCCTGAAACAGAGCCAACGTGCCAGCAGAAGGCAGAAATGCCCAGCAAGAGGAGCTGGAGCCCCGAGAACTCGCAGCCACTGGCCTTGAATTAACTGGTGCAGACTCATTCCTTAGGAAGCAAATGTAAAGATGGCTTGACATGGACCGCCACGTTTTCTGGGGATGAGACATTACACAGTGATTCACGCTTGCTCTCCATCTTTTCCTTTTCATATCCCCACCCTTTTGGCAAGGAATATCCAGATCACCTGCGTCTCAGATGCATCACACACCTTTGAAATAGCTATGTGAGTTACAGGTTTGCACTGGCAGATGTGTCTACAATATTACTGCGTCTTTATCTTTCTTCTAACCCCAGTTAGACTTTAAAATACACTTACACTGCCAAAGCATTAGCACAGTTCTATGATTTTGAATTTCTTCTTGTTTTATCAACATACAGGCAGTCCTCACAATGCATGGTAGGTCAGGAGCATAAAAATGACCATGCAAGCTGAAACAGAGCAAAGTTATCTTAATAATCAATAGGACAGATGACAATTGTTTCATTAAAATTTTTGCTAAAATATTAAAACCTTCTTACTTTCATTTGTAAATGTACAGGGATAGTTTAAAAACAGCAACATTGAAATCAATGAAGTTAGAACACACCCTCACACCATTCATGAAAATAAACTCAAGATGGCTTAAAGACTTAAATATAAGACATGACAACATAAAACTTCTAGAAGAGAACACAGGCAAAACATTCTTTGACATAAATCATACCAATGTTTTCCTAGGTCAGTCTCCCAAGGCAATAGGGGGAAAAAAAGCAAAAATAAATAAATGGGACCTAATTAAACTTAAAAGCTTTTGCATAGCAAAGGGAACCATAAACAAATTAAAGACAACTTATGGACTCGGGAAAAATATTGCCAATGATGCAACTGACAAGGGCTGAATTTATAAAACGTACAAACAACTCATACAACCAACAACAAAACAACAAACACCACCATCAAAAAATGAGCAGAATATCTAAATAGACATTTCTCCAGAGAAGACAGATGGCCAATAGGCACATGAAAACATGCTCAACACTGCTAATTATTAGAGAATTGCAAATCAGAGCTACTATGAGGTAGCACCTCACCTCGGTCAGACATTAAAATGTCCACAAATAACAAGCGCTGGAGAGGATGTGGAGAAAAGGAAACCCTCTTATGCTTTTGATGGGAATGGTGCAGCCGTTATGCAAAACAGTATGGCGCTTCCTCAAAAACTAAAAATAGAGTTGCCATATGATCCAGCAATCCCCTATGGGGGGAAGGGAGGTGTGGACTGGGAGTGGGCCTATATCCAAACAAAACTACAATTCAAAAATACACATGTTAAAATAATAAAAAAATTTACGAATAGGATAAAATAAAAACTTTAAATTTAATTTTGAAAATTTAAAAATAAATAAGAAAAGATACATCATCTCTATGTTCATAGTAGCACTATCTGCAACAGCAAAGACATTTCCTAAATGTCCATTTAGGTACAACACCTAAATGTCCATCAACAAATGAGTAGACACAATAGAATATTACTCAATCATAAAGAAGAATGAAATAATGCCATTTGCAGCAACATGGATGGACCTGGAGATTATCATACTAAGTGAGTAAGTCAGAAAGAGAAAGACAAACACCATATGATATCACTTATATGGAGAATCTAAAATACAAAACAAATGAATATATCTTACAAAACAGATATGACTCACAGATATAGAGGGGAAGAGGGGTCTGGGAGGGATGGATTGGGAGTTTGGGATTACCAGATGCAACCTTATTGAGCTGGCCAAAACGTTCGTCTTATGTACCATCTTACGGAAAAACTCGAATGAACATTTAAGCCAACCCAATATTTTATATAGAATGGACAAATAACAAGGTTCTACTATATAATGCAAGGAACTATTGAATATACTGTAATAAACCAGGATGGAAAAGAACATAAGAAAGAGTATATATAAAATTGAATCACTTTGCTGTACAGCAGAAATTAACACAAGATTGTAAATCAATTATACTTCAATACAGTAATTTTTTAAAATGGCAAAACTAATACTTATTTAAAAGATTGTTATTTAAAACAGAAACACTGATAAAATGTTTTATCTCTTTGTAAAAACTGTATCAAGTAGTTTGAATAGTGCCCCCCTTCAGGGAATCCTTTCTATGCTTTAGCAAATGCCACACCCTTTCTAACTTTAGATCAGCTTTCAATATTTTATCCTTTGCACTTTCAGTCGAATATCCTTGAGAGTCCCTTTAATGTGAAATGTTTACAGTGTACTTCTTCTGGGACACCACCTTTTGGCCACACCCTTTATTTATACTTATAAATGTGCCTTTTATCTGTGGACACTGTCTTTCTTTCTTTCTTTTTTTTGGCTGCACCATGTGGAATGTGGGATTTTAGTTCCCCATCCAGGGATAGAATCCATGCCCCCTGCAATGGAAGCTCCAAGTCTTAACCACCAGACCGCCAGAGAAGCCCAGCGTACACTTTCTTGAATAGCAGCAATATTTCAGATATATTAGATACTACATTAGACAATATCAGAATAATCCTAATACAGTAACAACGGTTACTATCTTTGCTGTAAATTCCATTCCAAAACTCCCTGGTGGGTTCTAACCAGACACAGTAGGACTTCCCTGGTGGTCAGTGGTTAAGACTGAGCTTCCAACGCAGAGGGCGTGGGTTTGATCCCTGGTCAGGGAACTGGATCCCAAATGCTGCGGTCCAGAAAGTAAGAGCAGTGGCTTCATGGAGCCCAGCGTTGAAGAGGACTGTGAGGCTACTGCCACAGAAAAGAGTGACAGAAAAGAGTGCTTCAGTTGATGTGCAGCTCTGTCAGACTGCAGGGAAAAGAGAATCCGTGCTCTGCACAGGCCCTTCCTGGGCAAGAGCCGGCTCTTAGTTGCCAGCACATCAAAAGATATGTGATCTCTCAGCGGTGGACTTGTGGCAACCAACCAAATTTATAAAACATTGATTTATTGACTTTAACTAGAAATATAAGTGTGCCCCAGTTATGAAGTGGGACTCTGTGTGGCATAAAGAAGAAATTCAGTCTTTGGAGTCAGCTTGACCTAACTTTGTACCACGGCTACACCTCTCACCAGCTGCATAGCTCCTCAGACCACTCAGTTGATAAGGACATTGACACTGTGTTTGAGACTGGAAGGAAAAAAAAAAAATGTCCTGATTAATGACCGACGTCTGAAGCAGTCAAGGGGAGCCGTGGGGGTGGCTATTTTGTTATGTATTGTGGTATGCTCTAGTTTTTACAAAGCAATGCATTCTCTTCCAATGGGAAGTCTATTTTCTAGAATTTAAAAACTGCTTTTGAGTACGGATATAAAAGATGTTTGCTGCAGGATTTTTACGGCTGGTATCAAGTTATCTTCATGATACCAACACAAATGGCACATAAATAAGAAACGATCACTTGTGGTTCTGGACACCCACTCTCCTGCTGGAGAAAAAACAGTCAGATTTTGTATCCTGCCCATCCTCCGTTTCATATACACCTTACATACCACCTGTGCTAAGAGGAATATTATACAAGCCACAAAGGAGAGCTACACAGACTATTTAACATTTCCTAGTAGTCATGTGAAAAAAGTAAAACGTTTCCACAAAAATTTTATCAACAATTTTATTACTCATCATCCTTTGTCCTACATACTCTCCCTCTCAGAGAATAATCTTCTTATCTGGCATTTGGCCTCAGGACTGTTATCGCAGAGGAGGAGACTGGCAGGCTGGTCCCCTCGCGTCTCTGACCTCCCTGGTGTGCAGCTGCTCCTGGGTGGCTGACAGCAGCTGCCCAGCCCAGCACTCAGGGCTTTCTGTGTGGAACACTGGGCACTCCACAAGCACTACTCGGCAGGCTCTCAGCCATGCTAAATTATTTTTCTATCTTGGATTCACTCAAAATTTCCCCTGTAATCATGTATTTTTAAAAACTTGGACAAAAGAATAGGTTTCTTTCTTAACTTCTTCAAGCTGCATTCATGGAAGTGAATCTATGGTTCTCAGATTCAGCAGGTCTGGGATGGGGCTCAAAGTTCCCAAGGGATGGCAATGCTTCTGGTCCAGGGACCACACTTTGAGGACAACTCATACATACTGGGTTGACCAAAAAGTTCATTTGGATCCTGAACAGATCTTTTGGGCAACCAACGTCACTCATTTAATTGGAGGAAGGAGATGAGGACACTTTGGTATTTGAAAGTAAAAGGATTTTAAGCGGAAAGCTTCAGGTTATATCTTGCCTCCAAAAGAAGCTAATTCCAATTCTTAGTTATTTTTCTCCAGTGAAGCGAAGTGAAAGTCGCTCAGTCGTGTCCGACTCTTTGTGACTCCATGGACTATACGGTCCATGGAATTCTCCAGGCCAGAATACTGGAGTGGGTAGCCTTTCCCTTCTCCAGGTGGTCTTCCCAACCCAGGGATGGAACCCAGGTTTCTTCATTGCAGGCGGATTCTTTACCAGTTGAGCCACAAGGGAAGCCCATTCTTCCCCAGAACCATGCCCCAGACACCGCCTCTTCTGAAACTTCTCCCCCTTCCTACTAGGGCATCCAGGCTCTTCCTCTGTGCTTGCACAGACCTCCGTCTCAGCCCTCTCCTGTCCCACAGTGCAGTAAGCATCGGGCACACACGCTGACACCTTCTGGGTGGCAGCACCCTGTCCCCAACACCAGAACCTCTCACACAGTCCCTCGATCAAGGAGTGCTGAATGACTGAGTGAATGAAAGACGTGTGTTTGGAAGAGAAGGGGACTATTCACACGTTATTTAAACCTTCTCCTAAGTGTAAGAAATAACATGACACAGGAAATTCTCTTTTTAATTAAATTAAAATTGTTTACTGTCGTTGATTTAAAATGTCATGCCAGTTTCAGGTGTACCGCAAAGTCATTCACACATGTGAATATGTGCATACAGTTTTTCGGATTATTTTCCCTCATACGTTATCACAAAACTTTGAATATAGTTCCCTGTCCTATATAGTAGGTCCCTGCTGCACAGGAAATTCTTAAAAAAACAAACACACCTGGACCACCTGAGAACTCACTGTAACTTTAAAATTACTGACATGGTGTCAATCAGCTACAGTTTCAAATCTCCATCATGGTTCACAGACATGATTTCCATTTGACGTAGATGCGGTGATTTGGGGATGATGGGTGTGAGCTGTGCTATTATGAGGAGAATGGATTCGGTACCCTTAAAACACTGGGGCTCAGGGGCCTTTCTTTTTTTTTTAACTTTCTATTTTGGAAAATTTCAAATATATGCAAGAGTAAAGATGACAACATAATGAACCTTCATGAACCAACTGTGCAGATTCAATAATTTTCAACTCATAGCCAGTTTGGTTTAATCTATAATTTCACTCACTTAACCAATCCATGTAATTCTTTTGAAGGGACTCCCAGTGTCTCATGATTTCAACTACAAAATATAGATGTGTATCTCAAATATATGATGCCTCTTTTAAGAAGATTACCACACTTTCATTATCACACTTACATAACAAATTCTTAATATTGTTGAATATTCAACGCATGTTTTAGTTTTCCCATTGTCTCATAAACTTTTAGTTTAATTATTCAAATCAGAATACAAATAGGTTCATAAATCATAATTGTTTCACATACTCTTAAGTCCCTCTTTTTAATTACCAGTTCCCATTCTATCATCCTTTAGAAAAATCTTTAATTATTGAAGAAACTGGGTCAGCTATTTCATAATGTTTCCCACAGTCTGGAGTTTGTGGATTATATTCCTGTGGTATCATTTACCCTATCTCCTCTCTCCCCTTATAGGCAATAATTCCTTTTGAAAATGTTATATTTTATCCTTCCATTAAAAAAATAATTATAAACAGTAGCATAGCATACCACACGCACGTTTCTGCACAGTAGTTCAGAGGTGGTTCAGTGTCCTTTTTTACAGTTGCCTTAGCACTCCATCACATGGCTGCTACATAGCTTATCCATCCAGTCCCCTACTCATAGATATATGAGGTGTTTGAAGTTTGATGCTATTGCAAATAGTGCTGAAATTAATAGCCAATATATCTCTCTGTATTTTTGCCAGGATGTCTTTGGAACTGATTCCTAGAAGGGACACAGCTGAGACAAGAGATAATTGCATCTGTAGTTTCGCTAGAAATTGAAGGCACTCTGCTTTTAAATACAGTGTGTTTCTAGAAGTTGTGCCATAAAATGGATCCTGGAACAGATTCTAGTTTAGCTATCTGTTGCTAAATAACAAATAACTCCCCAAAGCAGGGGCCTAAAACAGCCCCATTTATTATCTCTCATGATTGTGCGATTTGAGCGGGGTTCCTTTGTCTGCTGCCTTTGGCTGGCTGGCACAGCTTGGCTGGGCTGGAGGATCCAAGATGGCTTGATTCACGTTTCACACCTCAGCTGCAGAGGCTGGGATGGCTGGACGCTGGCTGGGCTTCTGTCTTTCCCTGTGGTTTCACATCATTTAGAATTACAAGCTTCTTAAACCTGGTGTCTAGATCCCAAGGCATTAAAATTGAAAGTTGCAAGGGCTCTTAAGTCCCAGGCCCAAAGTCATAGGATGTTATTTCAACTTCTATTGAGCATGTCTCAAGGCCACCAGATTCAAGGGGACGGGGAGCAAACTCTGTCTGCTGTTGGGAGGGGCAACATATGCACAGAGGTGAAAAAAAGCTTTTTAATGAGCTGATCTCGCTGTGTTGGACCTTAGCCGTAGCACGCAGGAACTCCGTGTCACGCAGGACTTTTCACTGTGGCATACAGACTCTCTAGCTGCGGCTCGTGAGCTCCGTTGCTCCGCAGCATGTGGGATCTTGGCTCCCTGACCAGGGATTGAACCTGCTTCCCTCGCATTGCAAAGCAGTTTCTTAACTACCAGACTATGAGGGAAGTCCCAGCCATCTTTGCAGACAATTCACCGCAGGTGGTAACAGGATTATGAGCTTTAGACAGACCACAGACACAGGCCCTCTTCTGACCTACTTCAGCAGCAGCGGACTCTGTGGAAAGGGTCCATTTAGGGTGGTGAAAAGTGAAATACCATTTTACACTGCAGTTCAGTGTGTATACTGGGAACATCCCAGTGGTCCCCAAGTGGAGATAACATCTGTCAGGCAAAAGCGAGAAAGCCCTCCTTTGAGGCAGGGCACTTGGTCTAAGCCTAGACTCTAACCCTATCAACAGCCACAGTATTCATTCACTCTACCAGTGCTTAGTCGAGAACACAGTTCCAGGCTCCAAGAGCACAGTGGTGGGGTCCAGGGGTTAGGACTCTGAGCGCCCAAAGCAGGGGCTTTTGTCCCTCGACTCCTCTCTTTCTAACACCCCACATGCCATCAGTCAGCTTGCCCTATTGTCCTGCCTTCAGAACAGATCTCAAATTCAACTTCTCCACACTCCTCCCCCGCACCAGGCCTCCATAACCTTTCAGCTTCTAACAGAGTTCCCGCTTCCCCTCACGCGTCCCTGGGTCTATTCCCTACACAACTGCCAGAGTAAACTTCTAAAATGAAAAGTAAAGTCACAGAATGTCCCTCCTTAAAACCCTCCAATGGCTTACCACAGTAAAGAAAGAAGAAGTCAAACTTTCACCCTCTGATCTGACTTACAAGGCCTGGATTATTCTAAGCCCCTGACTCGGGCTTCAGCCTCACCTTCTGTTACACTCTCCTGTCCTCGCAACATTCCAGCCACATAGCCTTCTTTATGTGTCTTGAACATGCTGCCTCCTTGGAACATTGCTCTTTCCCTTCCATCTCTGCGTGACTGAAAATTCATTTTTGAGGTCTCACTTTCCAGACAACCCCAGCTAAAGGAGCCCATGGTTAAAATTCACTAACTAGGGTAAGAGGCTTTTATTCATCATTGTACCCTTTGGCTCTAGTTACCAGACCCTAGTAAGGCATGAACATATGCTTACAGGCTTCACAGTTTTGATCATTCCCTGAAAAATACCTTATTTATTTTCTTATTATGTCCCTCTCCCCCATTCAGTATACACTGGCAAAGGGAGAAAGTCCAGGGCTCTTAGCTGTTTTGCTCTCTACATTACTTCTCGCGGCTCTCAATGAACATCTGTTAACTGTAATGAGTGAATGTGCTGGCATCCATTAAAAGATACAGGGGCCACATTGAAGTTATAAAGGAAGAAGCTGTTCCAGAAGAAAAGCTGTTTCTATCCCCCTCATCTCAATTATATCCTTCTAAACCTTGACCTCCAATCCCACCTCAACATTATCCTGATGTCAAGCGTTATCGTACCCGTTTTCCATCAGCATGTCAGCCTAATCACCCTAAAGTGACATACAGTTCCTAAAGGGCAACATACCTCTTTGCTTCCTATAAAAATGTGTCCCTTCAGAGTTGTGTGAAATGGAGATGTTCCAGTGATGGGTTCTAATGGTATTTTCTTTGGTCTTTGACATAAGCAATCATGACCTAGCCAGAACCAAATAGACATAATGGGAAGAAAAACACAGCTCTGTGTAAGTGGAGGGAAACAAGTGCGGATGAGGGTATCTTCTCTGCACCCCGTGTGTGCGTGTGTGTGTATGTGTGCATGCGCGCACGTGTGCACGCTTAGTCAGTCAGTCGTGTCGGACTCTTTGTAACCCCATGGACTGTAGCCCACCAGGATTTCATCCATTCGGTTTTCCAGGCAAGAACACTGGAGTGGGTTGCCACTGTTTCCTCCTAGGGATCCTCATGACCCAGGGATGAATCTGAGTCTTCTGTGTCTCCTGCACTGCAGGTGGATTCTTTACTCGCTGAGCCATCCAGGAAGCCCCCTCAGCACTCCGAGTGGACTAACAGTGAACCTGATTTAGCTTGTTGCCTGGCAAATTCTTCATGCTTCTATTTCCTCTTCCTGTAACATCTGAACAATCACGCTTATTCCTCTAACTTAGGATAGATGTATGACTTTATATCACAGAATGTTGGAGCCTGAGGTCACTTGGGAATAATTTAATCCATATCCAAATGCAGAAACCAAGGCCAGGTGAGGCCAAGCGATGGGCCCCAGCTCATAGCTAACTGGGCTTCCCTGGCGGCTCAGACGATAAAGAATCTGCCTGCAGTGCAGGAGACCTGGGCTCGATCCCTGGGTCAGGAAGATCCCCTGGAGAAGGGAATGACTACCGACTCCACTATTCTTGTCTGGAGAATTGTACGGACAGAGGAGCCTGCTGGGCTACAGTTCATGAGGTCACAAAGAGTGGAACATGACAGCGACAAATACTTTCACAGCTCATTATTGGCAGGGCTGGGACCAGAGCTCCAATCTGCAGAGCCTCAAGTCACTGTTCTTTCTCCTTCCACATACTGCCATGCTTGCCCTGTTGTTTAGCTTCTTACAGGTGTATGCATTATCTTCATGTTAGGTCATACAGTTCTTGAGAACAGTGATAATAATTAGTCTCTCCCACAATGTTAGTTAGTTGTATATAAATAAATACTTATTAAATGAAGGAATAGTCTGCCACCAGTCCAGAGCAGCTGCCACCCTCCCTGTCGTAATCCTTGGTAACTTTCCGGTTGCCCCTCCCCCGTCATTCCCTGAACAGTTCAGCACCTGCCTGTCTCTCTCCACCTGACTCCAGCTTTCCTTGGTGACTCCGACAAGCTCATGAATGACCCTCTGGGCACTCAGTTTCCTGGACACCTCTCCTCCAGTGACCTTTCCGTCCACCCTCAGCTACCCATGCGCGTGTTTGCATAGCTCTAAGCCTCGACTTTAACGCTTCATTACTTGTCCGCCACCCCCCGTCTCCCAGTTCACGTGCTGCAGTACCTGCACTCTGAGCACCGTCCACCCGCATCGGCCGCTCTGGCCCTTTAGCCCCACTCGTTCTTCACTGTCCTTCCTCTCCCCACTCTCTTCTTCATCCAGCCTCCACTCCCTGGGTCGGCACTGGCTTCTCTCGTCTGGGTGCATCTACTTTTTGTCTGTCAAGCTTGCCCAGAAAAACTACAATCCTGGTTAAAGCCAGTCCTCTGCCTACTTTGTCCTTACACCCAAGAAGTGGAACAAACCTGGTTAAAACTGTCAAAACTGTGACTTTAGTTAAACTTATGCTCATCGATTGCAGGAGGGCCCTGGGCAGGGCCCAGTAACTGCTTCCTTTGTCTGCCCTCTCAGTCTTCCCGACGCCCTACGCCCAATGCTCCCTCTTATCTGAAACTCTCATCTACTGAGACACTGTGAAGAAAGCAAAAAAACTCAAAAGAGAGCTAACAGCATCTTGTCCACTTATCTCATCTTCTCTACTCTCCCAACCTCCACATTGCAAGATGGATGAAGTATCTGTGCTCTTACTTATGGCTACATTTTCTGTTTAGCCGATTGTCCATGTGTCTCACATTGCTTTTGTTTCAGGATATCTTATTAAGGAAGTTTTGTAGAGTGGACAGCTTTGGGGATAGGAACAGTATCTTCCTTTGGAATCAGTATCAGGGAAGCATACTGAGCACTGTAATGAAGGTAATGTCCCTCTCTGGAGCAAGGGACAGGCATGTTTGTGCATGCATGCTCAGCCACTTCAGTCATGACCTACTCTTTCAGGCCTTATGGACTGTAGTCTATCAGGGTCCTCTGTCCATGGGATCCTCCAGGAAGAAATACTGGAGTGAGTTGCCATGGCCTCCTCCAGGGGATCTTCTTGATCCAGGGATAGAACCTGGGTCTCCTGCACTGCAGGCAGATTCTTTTAGACCCATCAAAAAAGCTCACAGGCATGTTTATTGTCCCGTATAAAAGATCAGGTTCACTGAGTTCATAGTCCCTTCCTTGCAGCGCATGTGCATGGGATTTTTGTCCTGTATTCTATTAATACAGTATATTACATTAACAGATTTTCAGATGTTAAGCTAACTGCATTCCTGAAATAAGTCCAACTGACTCACGGTGTGTGTGTGTGTGTGTGTGTGTGTGTGTATAAAGTATATTTTAATGTTAATGTTGAACTCTTTTTGATATTATCAGAATAATTTGATATTTTCAGATGTTAAACTATTTGGTAATTTGATATTTCCAGATGTTAAACTAACCTTGTATTCCTGAAATAAACCCAACTTGGCCACAGTATATATATCCCCTTCATGGACCACTGCCTTGTCGTGGTGAAGGGGCTTATGAATAAAGCTATGAGCCATGCTCTGCAGGGCCACCCAAGATGGACGGGTCATAGCAGAGAGTGCAATCCACTGGAGGAGGGAATGGCAAACCACCCCAGTGTACTTGCAAGAGAACACCGTGAACTGTATAAGAGGTCAAAAGACAAGACACCGAGAGACAAGTCCCCCAGGCCTGAAGGTGTCCAGTGTGCTACCAGGGAAGAGCAGAGGAGAGTGGACGTAAGCGTAAACACTGACATCACAGGGATCAGCAAATGGAAATGGGCGGGAACGGGTGAATTTAATTCAGGGGACCATTACATCTACTACTGTGGGCAAGAGTATCTTAGAAGAAACAGTGTAGCCCTTGTGACCAATAGTCCGAAACATGGGACTCGGGTACAACCTCAAAAAGCACAGAATGATCTTGGTTCATTTCCAAGGCAAGCCGTTCGATATTACAGTAATCCAAGTCTAGGATCCTGCCACCGATGCTGAAGAAACTGAACTCGATCAATTCTAGGAAGACCTAGGAGACCTCCTAGAACTAACACCAAAAAGAGATGTTCTATTTATCATCTGGGATTGGAATGCAAAAGTAGGAAATCAAGATATCTCTGAAGTAACAGGCAAGTCTGGCCTTGGATAACAAAATGAAGCAAGGCAAAGATAACTGAATTCTGCCAAGAGAATGTGCTAGTCATAGCAAATACTATTTTTCAACAACACAAGAGACAATTTTACACATGGACATTACCAAATGGTCAATACCAAAATCAAATTGAGTACATTCTTTGTAGCTGAAGATGGAGAATTTGTATACGTTCAGCAAAAACAAGACCTGGAGCTGACTGTGGCCCAGATCATCAGCTGCTCACAGCAAAATTCAGGCTTAAACTAGCCAGGCATGACTTCAGTCAAATCCCGTACGAGTTCACAGTAGAGGTAATGAATAGGTTCAAGGGACTAGATCTAGACAACAGAGTGCCTGAAGACCTACGGACAGATGCCTGTAACACTGTACAGGTGGCGGGGAACAGAACCAAACCAAGGAGAAAGGAAAGCAAGAAGGCAAAGTGGCTATCTGAGGAGGCTTTACGAATAGTGGAAGAACAAAGAGAAGCGAAAAGCAAGGGAGAGAGGGAATCCAATCAAACGCAGCGTTTCAAAGAATAGCTAGAAGACAAAAGAAGGCCTTCTTCAATGAACAGTGTTTAATATTAGAAGAAAACAACAAAGGGGGAACGACCAGAGATCTCTTCAGGAAAACTAGAAACATCAAGGGAGCATTCTGCCCAAAGACGGGCGCAATAAAGGATAAACACAGCAGAGACCTAGTAGATGCTGAAGAGATCAAGAAGAGATGGAAAGAATACAAGGAAGAACTGGATAAAAGATTGTAACAAACTGGATTACTCCAGTGGTGTGGTTAATCACCCAGAGCCAAATATTCTGGAGTGAGAAGTCAAGTGGGCCTTAGAAAGCACTGTTGTTAATAAAGATAGTGGATGTGATGAAATTCCAGCAGAACTATCCAAATCCCTAAAGGATGATGCCATCCAGGTTTTGCATTCATTGTTTCAGCAAATCTGGAAGAAGCAGCAGTGGCCACAGGACTGGAAAAGGTCAATCCTCATCCCAATTCCCAAGAAGGGTAGTACCAAAGAATGTGCTAACCATCGGACAGCTGCCTCATCTCCCATGCTAGTCAGGTCACGCTTAAAATCCTGCATGCTAGGCTTCAGCATTATGCAAATCAAGAACTTCCAGATGTCCAAGTTGGGTTCAGAAAAGTAAGAGGAACTAGAGAGCAAATTGCCAACATTCGCTAGATGATAGAGAAAGTTAAGGGAATCTCAGAAAGACATCTACTTCTGTTTCATCGACTACACTAAAGCCTTTGAGTGAGATCATGACAAACTGTGGAAAGCTCTTAGAGAGATGGGAATACCAGACCATCTTACCTGTCTCCTGAGAAACCTGTATGCGGGTCTAGAAGCAACAGTTAGAACCCTGTATGGAACAATTAATTGGTTCAAGATCAAGAAAGGGGTATGGCAGGGTTGTCTGCTGTCACTCTGTTTGTTTAATCTATATGCTGAGCACATCATGAGGAACGCCAGACTGGATGAGTTACAAGCTGGAATCAGGATAGATGGGAGAAACATCAGTAACCTCAGATATGTAGATGATACCACTCTAATGGTAAAAAGCAAAAAGGATCTGAAGAAGCTGTTGATGAGGGTTGGGGAGAGTGAAAGAGCCAGTTTAAGACTAAATATTAAAAAACTAAGATCATGGCATCCAGCCCCATTACTACATGGCAAATAGAAGGGGAAAAGGTGGAAGTGGTGACAGATTTACCCTTCTTGGGCTCCAAAATCACTGCAAACAGTGACTGCAGCCATGACACCAGAAGATGTTTGCTTCTTGGCAGGAAAGCAATGACAAACCTAGACAGTGTGTTGAAAAGCAGAGACATTACTCTGCTGACAAAGGTCTGTATAGTCAAGGCTATGGTCTTCCCAGTGGTCATGTATGGTTGTGACAGCTGGGCAGTAAAGAAGGTAGAACGCCAAAGAATTGATGCCTTTGAACTGTAGTGCTGGAGAAGACTCCTAAAAGTCCCTTGGACAGCAAGGAGATCAAACCAGTCAATCTTAAGGGAGATCGACCCTGAATATTCACTGGAAGGACTGATGCTGAAGCAGAACTCAGTATTTTGGTCATCTGATGTGCACAATGACTCATTGGAAAAGTCCCCGATGTTGGGAAATACGTGCTTCTATTACGTCCATAGCGTTTCTATCCTTTATTGTGGCCATCTTTGCAAGGAAATGAAATATTTCCTTGTATCTTTAACTTTCTTGAAGACATCTCTAGTCTTTCTCATTCTATTGTTTTTCTCTATTTCTTTGCACTGATCACTGAGGAAGGCTTTCTTATCTCTCTTTGGAGATATTCTTTGGAACTCTGCATTCAAGTGCGTATAGCTTTCTTTTCCTCCTTGCCTTTTGCTTCTCTTCTTTTCTCAGCTATTTGTAAGGCCTCCTCAGACAACCATTTTGCTTCTTTGCATTTCTTTTTCTTGGGAATGGTCTTGATCACTGACTCCTGTACAATGTCATGAACTGCTGTCCGTAGTTCTTCAGGCACTCTGTCTATCAGATCTAGGCCCTTAAATCTGTTTGTCTCTTCCACTGCATAATCATAAGGGATTTGATTTAGGTCATACCTGAAAGGCCTTGTGGTTTTCCCTACTTTCTTAAACTTAAGTCTGAATTTGGCAATAAGGAGCTCATGATCTGAGCCACAGTCAGCTCCCGGTCTTGTTTTTGCTGACTGTATAGAGCTTCTCCATCTTTGGTGGCAAAGAATATAATCAATCTGATGTCAGTGTTGACCATCTGGTGATGTCCACGTGTAGAGTCATCTCTTGTGTTGTTGGAAGAGGGTGTTTGCTGTGACCAGTGCGTTCTCTTGGCAAAACTCTGTTGGCCAAGAAATGAAACCCTGTTTCATTTTGTACTCCAAGGCCAAATTTGCCTATTGCCCCTGGTATTTCTTAACTTCCTACTTTTGCATTCCAGTCCTCTATGATGAAAAGGACATCTTTTTTGAGTGTTAGTTCTAGAAGGTATTGTAGGTTTTTATAGAACTGTTTAACTTCAGCTTCTTCAGCATTACTGGTTGGGGTGTAGACTTGGATTGCTGTAATATTGAATAGTTTGCCTTGAAACAAACAGATCATTCTGTCATTTTTGAGATTGCACCTAAGTACTATATTTTGGACTCTTTTGTTGACTATGAGGGCTACTCTATTTCTTCTAAGGGATTCTTGTCCACAGTAGTAGATATAATGGTCATTTGAATTAAATTTACCCATTCCTGTCCATTTTTGTTCACTGATTCCTAAAACGTCAATGTTCACTCTTGCCATCTCCTGTTTGACCACATCCAATTTGCCTTGATTCATGGACCTAACATTCTGGGTTCATATGCAGTATTGTTCTTTACGGCATTGGACTTTACTTTCATCACCAGTCACATCCACAACTGGGCAATGTTTCTGCTTTGGCTTAGCCTCTTCATTCCTTCTGGAGCTTTCTCTGCTCTTCTGCAGTAGCATATTGGGCACCTACTGGCCTAGGGAGTTTATCTTTCAGTGTCGTATCTTTTTGCCTTTTCATATTGTTTATGGGGTTCTCAACACAAGTATACTGAAGTGGTTTGCCATTCCCTTCCCCAGCAGATCACATTTTGTCAGAACTCTCCACCATGACCTGTCCGTCTTGGGTGGTTCATGGTCCACAGGGTTGCTAAGAGTTGGACACAACTGGGTGAATGAACAACATATATATATATATATATATATACACACACTGTGCTTAGTTGCTCAGTCATGTCTGACTGTTTGGGACCCTTTGGACTGTAGCCCACCAGGCTTCCCTGTCCGTGGGATTTTCCAGGCAAGAACACTGGAGTGGGTTGCCATTTCCTCCTCCAGGGGATCTTCCTGACTCAGGGATCAAACCTGTATCTCCTGTGTCTCCTGAATTGCAGGTGGATTCTTCACCCACTGAGCCATCAGGGAAACCATATATATATATATAATTATATATTATATATATAATTTTTATGTATTATACACACACATATATTTTAATGTTGAAGTTGATATTTTGCTAAGAATTTTAAAATATTTGTCCATGAAGAATTCTGTAGCTTTTTTTTTTTTCTTCTTGTGAGGTCTTTCGTATGGTATTGGGGGTAACACTGGCCTCATAAATTGGAAAGTGTTCTCTTTTTTGTCTTCTGAAAGAGTTTATGAAAGGCTAGTACTATTCCTTCTTTAAACATTTGATAGAATTCATTGGTAAAGCCATCTGGGGGAGATTCTGTTTGTGAGATTTTAAATCACTAATTCAATATATTGTTGTTTTTGTTCAGTTGCTTAGTCTTGTCTGATTCTGTGACCCCAAGGGCTGTAGCATGCCAGTCCTCCTTAACCTTCACTATCTCTCAAAGTTCACTTAAACCCATGTCTACTGAGTTGGTGATGCCATCCAACCATCTCATCCTCTGTTGCCTGCTTATCCTCCTGCCTCAATCTTTCCCAGCACAGGGTCTTTTCCAGTGAGTCGGCTCTTCCCATCAGGTGGGCAAAGTATTGGAACTTCAGTATCAGCCCTTCCAAAGAATAGTCAGGTCCGATTTCCTTTAGGATTGACTGGTTTGATTTCCTTGCCATCCAAGGGACTTCAAAAGTCTTCTCCAGCATCACATTCAAAAGTAATTAAAATTCTTTACTTGTAGGTTTAATCAAATATTCTATTTCTTCTTGAGTTGGTTTTGTGTACTTCTAGAAATTTGTTCACTTAATCCAAGTTTTATAGTTTGTTGGCATCAAGTTGTCAATAATATTTCCTTGTTTAATTGCTCAGTCATGTCTGACTCTTTTGTGACCCCATGGACTATAGCTCTCCAGGCTCTTCTGTCCATGGGATTTCCCAGGCAAGAATATAAGAATGAGTTGCCATTTGTTCTCCAGATAATATGCCCTTAGAATACTTTTAATTTCTGTAGGGTTGCTAGCAATACCCTTTGTTTATTTCTGATGTTGATAATTGGTGACTTTTCTCTTGTTTCCTTAGTCAGTCTAGTTAAGGATTTGCCAATTTTGTTGATCTTTTCTAAGAACCAAATTAAAATTTTTTTCTCTATTGTTTTTCTTTTTTAACACTTATCATTTCACTCCTTCTTCTTGCTTTGGGTCTCTTTGCTAGTTGTTTTCTAGTTTTTTTAGGGAGAAGCTTAGATTTTTTTATATAAGACCTTTTTTCTTTTCTCATATAAGAATCTAAAGCTATATACTTCACTCTAAGGACTGCTATAGATCCATCCCATAACTTTTGATATGTTGTGTTGTTGTTTTCATTCAGTCCAACTTATTCAATTTCCCTTATAATTTCTTCAACTCATTGTTTATCTACCAGGGTGTTGCTTCCAAATTTGTAGTATTTTCTCAGATTTATTTGTTATGGATCTCTAATTTCATTGTGATCAAAGGATGTACTTTGTATAAATTCAATATTCTTTACTTTACCGGAACTTATTTTGAACTCCAGTATATGGTCTATCCTAGAAAGTGTTCCATGTGCACTTGAAAAAAAAATGTGTATGTTGCAATTATTGAGTGGAATGTTCTATAAATACTAGTTAATGCAAGTTGATTGACAGTGTTATTAAAAGTCTTCTAAAGTTGTACTATCAATTATTTAAAGTAAGTTGTTGAAATTTCTGCTGTTGATTGTCTATTTCTCCTTTCATGTCTGCTGGGTTTTGTTTCATACATTTTGGGAGTTGGTTCTTAGAGGTATATATAATTGTTACATCTTCTAGATATTTCAACCTTTTATCAAAATGTCTTCAGTAAGACCATATTGTTTATCCATTCCATAAATAATAGCTTACATAGCTAAACTCAACCTCCTACTCCAATCATCCTCCAAAACCCTCCTCCTAGCAACCATAAGTCTGTTTTCCATGTCTGAGTCTGCTTTTGTTTTGTAAATAGGCTCATTTGCGTTATATATGCGTTTCCACATATAAGTGATATCACATGGTATTTGTCTCTTTCTGACTTATTTCACTTGGTTGGTATGATAATCTCTAGGTCTATCCATGTTACTGCAGATGGTATTACTCATTCTATTTTTTTATGGCTGGGCAGTATTCCATTGTATATATGCACCACATCTTCTTCATCCATTCATCTGTTGATGGACATTTAGATTGCTTCATGTCTTGGCTGTTGTGAATAGTGCTTCTATGAACACAGGGGTGCATGTATCTTTTTGAATTACTGTTTTGTCTGGATATACACCCAGGAGTGGGATTGCTGATCATACCGTAATTCTATCTTCAGTTCTCTAAGGAACCTCCTTACTGTTTTTTGTAGTGGTTGTACCCACTTACATTCTCTTGTGTCTGTTTTTTACACATTGTATCTCCTCCATCCTTTACTTTATGTCGACTTATATCCTTGAATTTCAGTGTGTCTCTTGCTGACCTGTGACACAGAGTCAGATCTTGCTATTTTATTCAGCCTGATAAAATCTGCCTTCTCAGTAGGGTGTTCAGTCCAATCACATTTAATGTGCTTATTGATACAGTCACACTTTCTTTTGCCATTTTCTACATCTCATGCCTTTTTTATTCCAATGAAGTAATGAAATCATGAAGCGCCAATACATCTGTAAACTACTCAAAAACTCTCACCAAATAAAATATGCACAATACAGAAAAATAGAAAAAAGGATTCGTATTTCTTTCACTCAAAACTTTATTTAATGTTGCAGTCTATTTCCTTGTATGGTCTTCCCTGGTGGCTCAGTGGTAAAGAAACCCCCTGACAATGCAGGAAATGCAGGCTTGATCCCTGGGTCAGGAAGATCCCCTGGAGAAGAAACGGCAACACATTCCAGTATTCTTGCCTGGGAAATCCAATGGAGAGAAGAGCCTGGTGGGCTACAGTTCATGGGGTCACACAAAGTCAGATATGACTAAGTGACTAAACAACAAACATTTCCTTTGAGAGTTAAAACAATTTTTTTTGTTGTTCAGATATTTGCTTGCTTGGTTTTTAAGAGTTTATATTAAACTCTGTATATAACTGTATATTTTTACCTCAGGCAGTCTATTATATGCATTTTCCATGTATTTCAACCACAGTGGAGCAATTACCAGCAGAGAGATAATTAAAGCAGTTAAGCAGAGACCCCCTCAGAAGAGCTTTTGACTCAGTGAAATGGTTCCAAGGGCCTGTTGTTGAAATAATTGCTCTTGTCAAAGAACTGGACAGGTTCAGGGTTGGTTTGGAAGACAAGATGACTGACCAGCACTTGGTCATCACCAGTCTTGGTTATACTTGGTTCTCAGTTTCTTTCTTTGTGAAACATAACAAACAAAAGGCATGTTTCCCTGTATATTGGTAAAGTCTACATGTAAAATGGCTATATTTAGTGTCTTGGAGAAGTAGTATGAACTATTTTTTTTCCTGTAGATTATGGTATCTCATATGGTATGAAGCTTATTGATTTAATGATATTTTAATGTTTTGTCTGCTTGTCTATTAGTTTTTAAATGGTACATCTGCTAATTTCTCTACAGAGTCCCATTAAATTTTGCTTTATGTGGTTAAGTGCATGCAAGTTTATGAATATATCATGGGGCATAGTTCCTTTTATTATTCCTAGAAATCACCTCTTTATCTCAATTAATCCTTCTTGCTTAAATTACATCTGGTATTAATGTTATTAGAGGAACAATTTTTTGGTTAGTATTTTCTTGGTATATAGTTTTCTTTAATCACCTTTCCTCAGACTTCTTCTATGTTCTAACCATGTATCTTGCAAACAGCATATAGTTGGGTTTCTTTAAAAATCCAGTCTGAATGATTTGTTGTGTTGTTGTTGCTTTTGGGGATGCAATTGGCACAGATGGTAAAGAAATTGCCTGCAATGCAGAAGACCTGGGTTTGATCCCTGGGTCAGGAAGATCCCCTGGAGAAGGGAATGGCAATCCACTTCAGTATTCCTGTCTGGAAAATCCCAGGGACAGAGGAGCCTGGTGAGTTATAGTCAAGAGCTGGACACAACTGAGCAACTTTTTCTTTTTGGTGTTGTTTCTTTTTGGTGTTGTTACTTTTTAAAAGACAGGCCTAAACCAGTTCAGTTCTTGCCTTGAGAACCCATGAACAGTATAAAAAGGCAAAATGATAGGATACTGAAAGAGGAACTCCCCAGGTCAGTAGGTGCCCAGTATGCTACTGGAGATCAGTGGAGAAATAACTCCAGAAAGAATGAAGGGATGGAGCCAAAGCAAAAACAATACCTAGTTATGGATGTGACTGGTGATAGAAGCAAGATCTGATGCTGTAAAGAGCAATATTGCATAGGAACCTGCAATGTCAGGTCCATGAATCAAGGCAAATTGGAAGTGGTCAAACAAGAGATGGCAAGAGTGAATGTCGACATTCTAGGAATCAGCAAACTAAAATGGACTGGAATGGGTG
>SJXQ01007008.1:38283-55354 GCA_006408695.1 Aepyceros melampus | reverse complement strand
GCTGTAAGAGATTAACATGTAGCAATAACCTCAGTATACTCTCCTGTTCTTTCTCTTTCTCAGGCCCTTACCATAGCAGATCCACATTCTGAGCTATCACCTAGTATTTCTCAGATCTTTAACCTTCCCTGTCCTCCAACCTCCATGACAAGACTGTCTTAATGTGATCTCTTAGAAACTCTCACCTAGGGTATCAAAATGTTCCCAAGCTGATATCTCTTCTATGCTCCCTCTACTTCCCAGCTCACCTGTGGCTGCCTCAGTTACTGAATCCCTAAAACACAAATCTGAACCAAGTCATTCTGAGGCTTAATGACCCCTCACTGTTTCTACACGAACAACGGGTTAAGTTCAAATACTAGTTTACCAAGTCTGACTTCATTTTTCCTTAGCAAACTTAGTTCCCAACATTCTCTACACTTACAGTAACATTAAACGCCTATTCTTTCTTCTAACATAAAGTGATGGCTGGTTTCCATGTCCTTTGCACTCACTATCCTCAACTTAAGGGCCATAGAAACTTCTGATACTATGTGACAGATTGTTGGACAGATAATGGATAAGTGAGTGATAGCTTTCTCAACTACATA
This sequence comes from Aepyceros melampus, assembly GCA_006408695.1. Lineage (NCBI taxonomy): Eukaryota > Metazoa > Chordata > Mammalia > Artiodactyla > Bovidae > Aepyceros > Aepyceros melampus. The sequence continues at coordinate 54,764 of SJXQ01007008.1, read as the reverse complement.
CATCCAGCTGTTCAAACATTCTCTCACATGTTGTGTCTAGTGTCCTTTAGGAAGGAAATTACCTAAATACTGGTAACAGAAGCTCAGACTGGTAATAGAGATGAGATGCCAGGTTTCCCAGTTTAACAGGGTATCTATCAGATTCGAAATAATACACTGCCCCTGCAATCCACAAAGGTAGATAAAAGCTTGTAATGGCCTCATAAATCAATGCTTTAGACATGTCATATTCTGTTCAAACCACATTTTTACTAATATTAACATTTGGTGTACACTGGTTAGGAATCAAAGGCCTTGAATATATTCCACAAACTTCACTGGATATAGAAGGCCTGAAAACAGTTGGAGAAAATATTTTTATTGACTCTAGCCACACACTGCTAATTCTGAGATGCAGAGAGTACACTTAAAGAAAAAAAAGGGGACCTGGCTCAATTGCATTAGAATTATGTGCATTCAACTCAGAACTGTGTCCTTCTCTAAACTATAATCCCATCGGATCCTTTGTTTACAAAGCCACACAAAACTAAAGCTTTCAGTATACAATGTGACAGTAAGGAGAGTTGTAGAGTTGTGTGTGCTGCGTAATGAACATGTAAGGAAAAGTATCAGAGACAGAAGCACTCATAACTTACCATTTTTTAAGGAGGATGCCACTGGCCAGGGCTTAGTCTGGTGGGTGGTGTTCAGGGTTTCCCAGGGAGACAAATAGGGCAGAGGTGGAGCCCGCATAATATGCTCTGTGGCTTCAGATACATGCGGAAAATGCAGGTTCACGTGGAGCAGGAGAGAAGAGGATGACCTGGGACACACGGAGACTGGGGACAGCCCAGAGAACTATGGAGACTGGCGGTAGTCTTTGCTGGCCAAGACCCTTCTTTCCAGGAGAAGCCCATTCTCGGAAGATCTCGGCAGTTCTCTCGGGGCGGGGGATGAGTCCTGGGATGAGAAACACCTGGAAGCCCCAGGTGCTAATACAAAAGGACTCTGGCTCTCACCACCAGTCCTCCACGATTCCTCCTCAATGCCCTAGTCACAGTCACAGTACTGAGCACCCTTGGCCAGGGGCCCAGCCAAGTGTCGGGGACCTGCCTCTTGTCCACAGTCTATGCAAGGGCCCCACGTCCACCGTGTTAAACTGCGCATGCTCAGACCTCTGAAGCCTATTATAGTCTAGGAGGGAGGCAGGAGGCCCCAGGGCAGTGAGGCGGGATCCTCGTGCAGGCTCCCGGGGCCCCAATCTATCCTCTGCCAAAATCCATGTCAAACTATACTGTTTCCTTATCCTTAGAACCAAGTTAGTTCTTCTGGCAGTAGTGGTGCCTGAAATTCATCCTGGAAACTTTTCCCTGAAGAAGAGCCTCAGAACGTTGCTCTCCTTATTTTGACCCAGCCCGACTGCCATCACCTGTGATGAGGGAACTGGTCTCTCCTCCAAAGCTCTCCATCAGGAAACTTTCTCCTCTTTTGAACACCTGGTGGATGCCACTGGGGCCTAGTCCAGGAGGATAGAGTGTAAGTTTTCCAGAAAGGCAAATATGGCACAGTTGGAGCAGTGGCTTTGGGTATGTAGGGGGGAAAGTGCAGGTCCAGATGGAGGGACAGAGAGAAGATGGACTGGGATGCAATGAGTTTGAGGGGCGACTTTTACATCCCTCACTTATAGTGAAGGAATGCCAATGGAATATGACTCACCAACACAAAGATACCAACTACCCAAATGAAAATGAGCCCTCCAGAACAGACTCAGTGGATGAGTACCCGTGGTGCTCAACAGAGTCTAAGGGTATAAGGGCTGAGAACACAAAAGTGCCATTCAGGGCTGGATGCCTGCATGTAAGCGACCCTGCAAGACGTTAGGACACCTCGTCCTTCACCTGTCCACCTGTTGAAAAATGAAAAATTTCTGTTCAAGGATTAGAAGATGGGGTGGACAAAGGTCAGGTGATTTCTTAAAAGATAAATGCATAAAGAAAAGGTGCCATTGCTTTGAAGACTTAGAAGAAAAGCATAGTGCTGAAAATAGATTTCTTCAAAAGAACTTATTTTGAAAGATGCTTAAATGTACATAGTCCATATATAACAAAAGGGAATGACTTGCTATGATAGCAGAGATACAAAAGGATCTGGCAGCCCTTAGAAAAATGCCTCAAAAATTCTCAACCACAATGTATAATTAAAGCTCATTGATATGGCTAAGAAAGTGGAAGAGTCACCACAAATTGTCAAGTGAGTATTGTGGAAGAAAATTTTGGGGAATCCTCTCACAATGTAAAAGTGAAGATATTAAAATGAATAAGAATAGGATGCACATAAAAACCGATAGAGAGAGCTTGTCTAACAAATATAGAGGTTCTCAAGGAAAAAGTGAGAGAAATATAAACAGAATGAAGAATCAAATGTACAACAAATCACCTTTCTGAACTTAAAAATACCTAAAACTACACTTCAAAAGATCTCACCAAATCAAAGGTAAAAGTAGCAGAGAACACATAGACCCTACTCTCCTTTGCTATTAAGCCCACCAGTTAAAAAGCAAAAGCCTAAACTTGTAAAAAAAATAAAATAAAATAAAGCTATATGTTTTATGAGAAAATTATTAAAACAAACTGACAGCTAATTGGAAAACTTAAAGGAGCAAAACAGTTCCAGGTAAAAGTATGCTGAAAGAAAACTAGAATAATTATATCAAAGCAATAAAATGGAGACTAAAAAGATGATGGAGAAGATAAATGAAACTAAGATCCCATTCTTTGGTGGTGCTAGTAGTAAAGAACCTGCCTGCCAATCCTGGAGATGTTAGAGATACAGGTTCTATCCCTGGGTCACAAAGATCCCCTGGAGAAGGGCATGGCAACTGACTCCATTACTCTCGCCTGGAGAATCCCATGGACAGAGGAGTCTGGTGGGTTATGGTTCATAGGATTGCAAAGAACCGGACAAAACTGTAGGGCTTCACTGGTGGCTCAGACAGTAAAGAATTCTGCCTGCAATGCAGGAGACCCAGGTTTGATCCCTGGATTGGGAAGATACCCTGGAGAAGGGAATGGCAACCCATTCCAGTAGTCTTGCCTGGAGAATTCCATGAACAGAGGAGCCTGGTGGGCTACAGTCTATGGGTCCCAAAGAGTCAGAAATGACTGAGTGACTAGCACTTTCACTTTCAAGATGACACAGTATTTTACAATATTTTATCTTTTCTTTTGTAAATCATGTTCTTAGCATATGAAACGTATTTCCTCATGCAAGTAGAAGAAAGTTAAAAATAGATCAGATAAGTCACTGATCAGATTTGAAATCACATCACAAAACTGGTCTGAGAGGAGAGTTGCTACCACCTACTATTTATGCTACTTTCACCCACATAGGCAGAAAAGAAGATCCCTCGCAGAGTTTCTTCCTTTCTAGATACACTTCTGAAATAAAATCTCACATGGAAAAAACTCCCATTTATAATCTTATGCCACCTGGATGAGGAATAGGGAAAGGGAAAAAATCTAAAACACTAAGTTTCTAAACAAGTCAAAAGACATTGAGATTTCAAAGACATTAATCAAAATATAAGTGATTTTATTAGATTAGTTCACTGATCAGATTTGAAATCACATCACAAAACTGGTCTGAGAGGAGAGTTGCTACCACCTACTATTTATGCTACTTTCACCCACATAGGCAGAAAAGAAGATCCCTTGCAGAGTTTCTTCCTTTCTAGATACACTTCTGAAATAAAATCTCACATGGAAAAAACTCCCATTTATAATCTTATGCCACCTGGATGAGGAGTAGGGAAAGGGAAAAAATCTAAAACACTAAGTTTCTAAACAAGTCAAAAGACATTGAGATTTCAAAGATATTAATCAAAATATAAGTGATTTTATTAGATTAGATTAAGTTTAGTTATTTATCTATATTCAGCATGTGTGTGTGTGACAGGAAGATTTTTTCAGTGTATTTCTTGTCATTGTTCAGTTCCTAGATAGTGTCTGACTCTTTGTGACCCTATGGACTGCAGCATGCCAGGCTTCCCTGTTCTTCACTATCTCCTGGAGTTTGCTCAAATTCATGTTCATTGAGTTGGTGATGCTATCTAACCATGTCATCCTCTGTTGCCCCCTTCTCCTGCCCTCAATATTTCCCAGAATCAGGGTCTTTTCCAGTGAGTCAGTTCTTTGCATCAGATGGGTAAAGTATTGGAGCTTTAGCTTCAGCATCCGTCCTTCCAATGAATATTCAGGACTAATTTCCTTTAGGATTGACTGGTTGGATATCCTTACAGTCCAAGGAACTCTCAAGAGTCCACTCCAAAACCACAGTTCGAAAGCTTCTTCAGTGCATAAATTCTATCAAAGCAATCTATCTTATTTTTGCACACTGCAAGTTGGAGTACAGTCCAAGGGACTAGGGCTTGTCAACCTAACATAACCTTTAAGGACATCGTTTCTAGAGACAGACTGCCTGGTTTTGAATAAAGTTTAACCTCTCTGTGTCACAGAACCCTCTTATATTAAATGAGGAGAGTAATAATACCTATTATGTAGGCTTGTGAAAATTATTAAAAGTTTATATACATATGTGTAAAGTGATTAACTGGAGGAGGGCATGGCAATCCACTCAGTATTCTTGCCTGAAGAATCCCATGGATAGAGGAGCCTGGCGGGCTACAGTCCAAGGGGTCATAAAGAACTAGACATGACTGAAGCAACTTAGCACACATGCACAAAGTGCTTAATGTGTGGTTCTATTGGTCAAGGATCATTTAAGATTTCTCTGTCAGTGTTGAGGTACACATTAAAAACTGTTGAGAACAAGTGTCCTCTTTTTGCTTATTTCTTTTTCTATCACTATCTTTTTTTAACCATTAACACAATATACAACCAAATGTAACTGGGCTTTAGTTATTTTAAGATCTATAAAAATGTCATTATCAAGTAAGAAACCAACTCATAACACAATGAAAGAGCTAAGACTTAGGAATTAAATAGTCCAGTATACTATGTCTCTGCACAGCTTCCTGAAATATTCCTTGAGATCTTCCCAAGAGGTGTGCTATAAAAATATTAATTTCATCAAATACTTCTTTAAGAATTATGTAAATGTCAACAACAAATACACAGAGTGTACTGACTAGGCAGACCAAATAACTCAATTTTGGTCATCTTAACTTCTTTCTCTGATAGGCTGCCTTACAGTATATAACTTTTTCTTTTAAGTCTTTAAGATCTTTCTGGTAGTTATCAATTTCATCTTCTTTTGTTCATCTCTGTCTATTCTCTTAAGTGTTCAGTTGTCTGTTCCTGATAAGAGAGAGCATCAATATATGAGAAAATTTCTTTTATATTTACACCATGTGACTGTAACTCAACTTTTAGCTGATAAAATTTCACACTTCCTTCCTCCATTCAAAAGATAGTGATAAGTTGTTAATAATTTACTTTTGAAAGAATTCATCCTCCCTAGCTATCTTATTATAATGAAGACCTGGCTTTGTTTTTTGATTCCCCTAGGTTTCTTTTCCAGTAGTCTCAACTAGTATTAGGTGTCCCTAAATTATTCTTATGGAATAATCTCACTTTTTTTTCAATTTCCAAGTAACCAGAAAAGATATATATATATATATATATATATATATATATATTAAAATTTCACACTTCCTTCCTCCATTCAAAAGATAGTGATAAGTTGTTAATAATTTACTTTTGAAAGAATTCATCCTCCCTAGCTATCTTATTATAATGAAGACCTGGCTTTGTTCTTTTGATTCCCCTAGGTTTCTTTTCCAGTAGTCTCAACTACTATTAGGTGTCCCTAAATTATTCTTATGGAATAATCTCACTTTTTTTTTCAATTTCCAAGTAACAAGAAAAGATATATATATATATATATATATATATATATATATATGTAATCTCCTAAGGATAATAAGTAACAAATATTTTGTCTTTATTCAGACATAACATAGAGATATTGTGGGTTAGTTTTTAGGTTCCAAACCACCACAATAAAGTGAATATTACAATAAAGCAGGCAATCCAAAAACAAAAACAAATTGTGTGGCTCTGTTACATTAATATGCAGGTAATGAATATATTTGTCAAGACTCTGGTTTGACTCTTTGGAAGAAACCTGTAAATTAGAGTAACATAAGCAAAAAGAATTCAGCTCACCTAAAACAGACCCAGGAAGAAGAGAATGAGCCACAGAAGCACAAAGAATGTAACACACGTAAAGAACAGTTGGAGTCAGGGTTTTACACACCACAGAATGGTTCTTATCTCTTTTAGTCAGTTTATCCAAGTCAGCAACCACTTGACTATNACAGACCCAGGAAGAAGAGAATGAGCCACAGAAGCACAAAGAATGTAACACACGTAAAGAACAGTTGGAGTCAGGGTTTTACACACCACAGAATGGTTCTTATCTCTTTTAGTCAGTTTATCCATGTCAGCAACCACTTGACTATGATCCATATAAAGATAGTAGCTCCTATTTAAAATCTCATAGGTAGAAGGGATAAAATAAATAAATAAAATTTATCTAGTGTTTATTTTGTGCTTGGCAGTCTTCCAAGTATTTTGCCCCCAACAATTCAATGAGATATTATTTCCATTGTACAGAAAAGAAACAAAGACTAGAATAATTTAGAAACTTGCCTAAGACCACTCCTCTAGTTACTGGTAAAGGTGGATTTTTAAAATTATCAATCTACATGTCAATCTACCCTTTGAATCTGAGTTCTGGCTTACCCCAGAATTCTTGAAATGTACACTCTAGAGATATAAGAGCAATGCACAATATTAACCATGATTATCTATAGATTACAATTTTGTATGTATATTTTTTAATTTTCTCTGTATTCCAAGTTTACTTGAATGTACATTACCTGGTGGGCTATAGTCCATGGGGTTGCAAAGAGTCAGACATGACTGAGATAAAAACAATAGAGTTTATTTTCAGTAAAAATTGAGCCTTCAAAATTTCAGACAAAGAAAATGTATTTAGCTTTGTTAAAACATAGAATTAGCAAAAGAAAAAAGAATCAACATATACTAGTAATGAAAAAAAAAGTGAAGAGACGTCAACAATAGAAATATATTGACATCCAAAACAGGTTGGAGAAATTGTAACTCAGCATGCGGAATGAAGCAACTGCAAATGGAAGAAGGAGCCATTCTACCCATCAGAATTCAGAAAAATCTCTGAGCTCAGTCTATATGTGAATGAAAGAATAAGTGAAAACATTAATTCTTCCAAAGTCTGCACATGGAATAACTGTAATCCTCAACTCATTATCCACTTTCCCAGTCATGGAGCATAGAAAACAGCTCAGCATTTACCCCAAAGAGAAAATAATTAGACTCCTCTCCAAAAATAATAAAGTAAAAATTTTTTTATCTAAGAATTCTAGTAAGGATAGTGTTCAAATGTTGGTGGCTGGTCCCATTTTATCTTCCCTAAATAGAACAAACATGCTAAAGTAGCCTGGGAACAATTTCAAGAAAAGAAATGGATAGGTCTCTAAACTGATCTAAGATAAAACAAAAAATCTGAATGATCTTATAAACACTAAATAACTTGACTAAATAGCTAAAAATTATTTCTATATACAATTAAAAGAAGAAAAATAGAATGAGGAGAATACGGAGAAAAAAGTTTCATCAGTGCAAATGAAGATACAAAATGAAATTAAAAATATACAGAGGGAAATGTAAATTTAAAAATGGGAAAAACAAAAAGTACAAAATAAGAGGATAGAAATGAATCCAAATATTTAATAACTACAGCAATTTAAAGGAAATAAAATTTCCAGTTAAAGGACTGAGACTTTTTTTTTTCAGATTGCTATTTCAGAAAAGTCAATGAAAAGTTATCTATAAAAAACAAATTTAAAATCCAAGGACATAGAAAAGTTGAATGTAAAAAAAGATTAGTATAAGTCAATTAAAGTGAAAGAGGAGAGTGAAAAAGCAGGCTTAAAACTCAACATTCAAAAAACTAAGATTGTGGCATCTCATCCCATCACTTCATGGCAAACAGATGGGGAAACAATGGAAACAGTGAGAGATATTATTTTCTTGAGCTCCAAAATCACTGCAGATGGTGACTGAAGCCATGAAATTAAAGGACACTTCCTCCTTGGAAAAAAAGCTATGATCAGCCTAGACAGCATATTAAAAAGTAGAGACATTACTTTGCCAACAAAGGTCCATCTAGTCAAAGCTATGGTTTTTCCAATAGTCATGTATGGATGTGAGAGCTGGACTATAAAGAAAGCTGAGTGCCAAAGAATTGATGTTTTTGAACTGTGATGTCGGAGAAGACTCTTAAGAGTCCCTTGGACTGTAAGGAGATCCAACTAGTCAATCCTAAGGAAATCAGCCCTGAATATTCATTGGAAGGACTGATGATGAAGCTGAAGCTCCAATACTTTACCCACCTGATGCGAAGAACTGACTCATTGGAAAAGACCCTGATGCTGGGAAAGATTTAAGGCAGGAGGAGAAGGGGGCGACAGAGGATGAAAAGGTTGGATGGCATCACCGACTCAAAGGACATGAGTTTGAGTAGGCTCTGGGAGTTAGTCATGGAGAGGGAAACTGGCATGCTGCAGTCTATGGTGTCAAAAAGAGTCGGACACAACTGGGTGACTGAACTGAACTGACTGAATTAAAGGCAGTTGATATAGCATCAACAATATCAAATATAACAAACTTTAGGACAAATAGGTGATAAGAAATAGAGTCAGCCCTTATTTCTAAAAAGTAAAATTCACTAGAAAGATGTAATAATTGTAAACTTTCATGAACACAATAATAGTTTCAAACAGAGTCAATCTTCATTATTCATGGAGTCTATATTTGAGAAATTAACCACTGGATAAAAATTATTTGTAACTTCAAAGCAACACTCTTAGTGCTTTTGTGGTCATCCAGAGACACATATAGAGAAGAAAAATTTGAATTTCCCAGCTGAAACTGAACAAGGTGATACTCTGCCTTCTTCTTTCAGCTTTCATATTGTAAACAAGTTTCTTTTTCAGGGCCTGTTTAGTGTCATATTATTCTTATTTTTATGCTTTCTGTTGGTGGTTTCACTGACTTAAAATGGCCCTCAAATATATTTATAGTTCTATAAAGTTTTCATAAGCACTAGAATGCTTTGGTTTTCCTTACAAAGAAAATACAGGTGTTAGATGAGTTTCATGAGGCATGAGTTACTGTACTATTGACCATGACTTCAATCTTAATGAATCAACAATATGTATAAAATAAAATATCTTTAAACAGAAACACACATAAAATAATGAGGGCTGAGATCAGACTTGCCTTGATATTCAGGAATAATCAGAAAGTGTGATATAAAAGAATAGGTCAATGAGTTATTGAATAAATTTAGCACATAGCTCAGGCTCAATGTGAGTTGTGACAGTGTTTCTCAGAATCACCCTCCCCCCATATGGCCTCTTATCATCATGTGCACAATCTCAAAGACACAGACTCAGAATAATTTTTACATTATATGGAAAACATAAGAATGTATAGCATATCTATCTCCTCAGTTAGAGCATAGATAGATTCTTTCAGGACAAGGATTATTTCTTGTTCACCTCTCCTTCCCAACAACTTACACAAATGGGCACAGAATAAGTTCTAAATAAATGACTGATGACTGAATGAATGAGTAAATGAATTTTAATGTAACAAACTTTACATTGCATTGGGTATGGAACAGGAGTTTTTTCCCTTCTGACAGGATTCTACATCTCCTTCACTCACTGTAAAAGATGTCATGAAATAGTTGATATCCAAGAAATTATGTTTTTGGAAAAGATAAGAAGTCCTTTAACAAGGAAAACTTTCTTAGTGGGTTAATATTGAACTCACAGTCGAATGTGTAATGTAATTTCCCTTGATGTGCACCCACAAACCAGTTATCACAATGCAACATTGTGATAATGTGATAATGAAAGATTCTCCATAAGCAGTCATAACTCTTCTATCTGAAATAAAACTTAGACCTAAACAGCTAAAAATTCATAATGGAAATAGAGACAGAAATGAGAGACAGACTGAAATGAACAGAGACCAGGATCTTGATCCTCAGCTTACTCCCTCAGGAAAGAATATTATCATTTTTTATTCTGGCATTGTGTTCAAAATGTTTCATTTGCAAAAGCCCTGAAATCTTTGCTGTAGACCAAATATTCTGATTTGCTTCTGTTTACTTCTTTACACAGATTTTAAAAACCAACTGACATTTTATGAAGTACCTTGATTTTTTTTTTAATTTTTATTTTTACTTTATTTTACTTTACATTACTGTATTGGTTGTGCCATACATTGTCATGAATCCACCATGGGTGTACATGAGTTCCAATGATCAGAATACAGAGTAGTTTGCTCAATGCCAAATTAAGGATCACAGGAGAGTCTCAGTGATATAAGAACTGGAAGCATAAAGAAGTGCTTAATCTGTGTTTGTTCTATTTTCTATTACGTAGTCTCTGATATGGAAGCCATTTCTTGCTGAGGAAACAAAACATTTTCTCAAATACTTCCATCTTCTTGTGAAGAATCATTCATTCTTACACTTGGATACAATTTTTGAGCAATCTTCTTTCAATTCATGTGCCACAGCATCAGGTGCCCACCGTTCAGTTAGAGAAAGGTGGAGACAGTGTTTCTCCACCAACAGGGATATAGTGAACTGAGTTCCAGCAAGTGGTCTCCAGCCATAAGCCGTCTTACCAGTTCATCACACTGTGTGACACAAATGCCATTGTCCTGACGTACTAAAGATGCCATGAATATAGTGAAGTTTAAGAACCGCTGCCTTGGAGCTCACCTAGTCTAACTCACTCAAAAAGAAATGCTCACTGCAACCATTCTGGTGCAGAATTATCTGAGATCTATTTGTGGGTTTTCTATGACTGATTTCTCAATACTTTGTAAAACAAGTCTTTCTGAAAGACCCTCCAGAGATGGGTTTAAAAAACTATTCTAATGTCAATGAACTGAAGCAAATTCTAACATTTGAAGCTACAGTGAATACAGTTTCTATGATAGTTTTGAATCTTAGAATTCAAATATTATCTTTTTTGTTATCAATTTTCTAAGACATATTTTCAATTCACTCAAATATTTCTCAAGTGACAAGGCTGAATAATCTCCCACAATTAAACAATCAACAATATCATTTATAAAAAAAGTTTCTTTTAAAAATACAGTCTACTACTAAGTACTAAATGTAATTGGATAAAAACTTATTGTTAAAATATGTCTATTATTTCCTCATTTTTTATTTAATCAAAACTACAATGGGATATTTGTTTTTACCCTTAATAACATCACCGTTTTTGTTCACATTGAATTTGGGGTTAGTGGGAAAACCTCAGGATATTTTATACAAATTGCTATCAAGTGAAAACATATCTCTTCATCCTGTACTTTTTCATTTTTTAAATTAATAAACTTGATAATTACAGAGATTTTAGGCTCACCATGAAGTTGAGCAGAAAGTACACAGAGTTCCCACATACCTTCTCTCTCAACATACACACAGCCTCCTCCATTATTGACAAGAGTGGTGCATTTGTTGCAATGATGAATCTACCTTAAAGCATCATTGCTACCCTAAGTCTATAGTCTACTGACAGCTCATTCTATATGTATATTTTATGAGTTTTGACACATGTATAATAACATGTATCTGCCATTATATTATTGTACAATGATACTGTACTTTGATATCATTGTACAAAATAGTTTCACTGAACTGAAGATCCTCTGTTGTCTACCTGTTCATCCCACCAACTCCCTTAATGTCTGGTAACCACTAATCTTTTTATTGTCTTCATCAGTTCAGTTCAGTTCAGTCACTCAGTCGTGTCCGACTCTTTGTAACCCCATGAATCGCAGCATGCCAGGCCTTCTTATCCATAACCAACTCCCAGAGTTCACTCAAACTCATGTCCATCGAGACAGTGATACCATCCAGCCATTTCATCCTCTGTCGTCTCCTTCTCCTCCTGCCCCCAATCCCTCCCAGCATCAGAGTCTTTTCCAAGGAGTCAACTCTTTCACATGAGATGGCCAAAGTATTGGAGTTTCAGCTTTAGCTTCAGTCATTCCAATGAACACCCAGGACTGATCTCCTTTAGGATGGACTGGTTGGGTCTCCTAGCAGTCCAAGGGACTCTCAAGAGTCTTCTCCAACACCACAGTTCAAAAGCATCAATTCTTCGGCACTCAGCTTTCTTCATAGTCCAAATCTCACATTCATACATGATCACTGGAAAAACCATAGCCTTGACTAGACGGATCTTTTTTGGCAAGGTAATATCTCTGCTTTTCAATATGCTATCAAGGTTGGTCATAACTTTACCTCCAAGGAGTAAGTGAAAGTTAAGTCACTCAGTCATGTCCAACTCTGTGACCCCATGGACTGTAGCCTACCGGCTCCTCCCTCTGTGGGATTCTCCAGGCAAAAGTACTGGAGTGTGTTGCCATTTCCTTCTCCAGGGAATCTTCCTGACCCAGGGATTGAACCTGGGTCTCCTGTATTCCAGGCAGACACTTTAATCTCTGAGCCACCAGGGAAGCCCATCTTTTACTTTCCTGGCTTGCAATCACCATCTGCAGTGATTTTGGAGCCCCCCAAAATAGTGTCTGAAACTGTTTCCACTGTTTCCCCATCTATTTCTCATGAAGTGATGAGACCAGATGTCATGATCTTTGTTTTCTGAATGTTGAGCTTTAAACCAACTTTTTCACTCCCCTCTCTCACTTTCATCAAGAGGCTTTTTAGTTCCTCTTCACTTTCTGCCATAAGGGTGGTGTCAGCTGCATATCTGAGGTTATTGATATTTTTCCCTGCAATCTTGATTCCAGCTTGTGCTTCTTCAAGCCCAGCATTTCTCATGATGTACTCTCCATATAAGTTAAATAAACAGAGTGACAATATACAGCCTTGACGTACTGCTTTTCCTATTTGGAAACAGTCTGTTCCATGTCCAGTTCTAACTGCTGCTTCTTGACCTGCATATAGGTTTCTCAAGAGGCAGGTCAGGTGGTCTGGTATTCCCATCTCTTTCAGAATTTTCCACAGTATATTTTGATCCACAAAGTCAAAGGCTTTGGCATAGTCAATAAAGCAGACATAGATGTTTTTCTGGAACTCTCTTGCTTCTTTGATGGTCCAGTGGATGTTAGCAATTTGATCTCTGGTTCCTCTGCCTTTTCTAAAACCAGCTTGAAAATCTGGAAGTTCATGGTTCACATATGGCTGAAGCCTGGCTTGGAGAATTTTGAGCATTACTTGACTTCCATGGTGGCTCAGAGAGTAAAGCGTCTGTCTACAATGTAGGAGACCTGGGTTTGATCCCTGGGTTGGGAAGTTCCCTGGAGAAGGAAGTGGCAACCCCCTCCAGTATGCTTGCCTAGAAAATCCCATGGATGGAGGAGCCTGGTGTCCATGGGTCGCAAAGAGTCGGACATGACTGAGCGACTTCATTTACTAGTGTGTGAGATGAGTGCAATTGTGCAATGGTTTGAGCATTCTTTGGCATTGCCTTTCTTTGGGACTGAAATGAAAACTGACCTTTTCCAGTCCTGTGGCTACTGCTGAGGTTTCCAAATTTGTTGGCATATTGAGTGCAGCACTTTCACAGCATCATCTTTCAGGATTTGAAATAGTTCAACTGGAATTCCATCACCTCCACTAGCTTTGTTCATAGTGATGCTTTCCAAGGCCCACTTGACTTAACATTCCAGGATGTCTGGCTCTAGGTGAGTGATCATACCAGTGTGATTATCTGGGTAGTGAAGATCTTTTTTGTACAGTTCTTCTGTGTATTCTTGCCACCATTTAATATCTTCTGCTTCTGTTAGGTCCATACCATTTCTGTCCTTTTTTGAGTCCATCTTTGCATGAAATGTTCCCTTGGTATCTCTAATTTTCTTGAAGAGATCTCTAGTCTTTCCCATTCTTTTGTTTTCCTCTATTTCTTTGCATTGATCGCTGAGGAAGGTTTTCTTATCTCTCCTGGCTATTCTTTGGAACTCGGCATTCAGATGCTTATATCTTTCCTCTTCTCCTTTGCTTTTCACTACTCTTTTTTTCACAGCTATTTGTAAGGCCTCCCCAGACAGCCATTTTGCTTTTTTGCATTTCTTTTCCATGGGGATGGTCTTGATCCCTGTCTCCTATACAATGTCATGAACCTCCATCCATAGTTCATCAGGCACTCTGTCTATCAGATCTAGTCCCTTAAATCTATTTCTCACTTCCACTTATAATCACAAGGGATTTGATTTAGGTCATACCTGAATGGTCTAGTGGTTTCCCCACTTTCTTCAATGTAAGTCTGAATTTGGCAATAAGGAGCTCATGATCTGAGCCATAGTCAGCTTCCAGTCTTGTTTTTGCTGACTGTATAGAACTTTTCCATCTTTGGCTGCAAAGAATATAATCAATCTGATTTTGGTATTGACCATCTGGANTTCCCCACTTTCTTCAATGTAAGTCTGAATTTGGCAATAAGGAGCTCATGATCTGAGCCATAGTCAGCTTCCAGTCTTGTTTTTGCTGACTGTATAGAACTTTTCCATCTTTGGCTGCAAAGAATATAATCAATCTGATTTCGGTATTGACCATCTGGAGATGTCCATGTGTAGAATCTTCTCTTGTGTTGTTGGAAAAGGGTGTTTGCTATGACCAGTGCATTTTCTTGGCAAAATTCTATTAGTCTTTGCCCTGCTTCATTCTGTATTCCAAGGCCAAATTTGCTGTTACTCCAGGTGTTTCTTGACTTCCTACTTTTTCATTCCAGTCCCCTATAATGAAAAGGACATCTTTTTTGGGTGTTAGTTCTAAAAGGTCTTGTAAGTCTTCATAGAACTGTTCAACTTCAGCTTCTTTAGCGTTACTGGTTGGGGCATAGACTTGGATCACTGTGATATTGAATGGTTTGCCTTGGAAACAAAATGAGATCATTCTGTCATTTTTGAGATTGCATCCAAGTACTGCATTTTGGACTCTTTTGTTGACCATGATAGCTACTCCATGTCTTCTGAGGGATTCCTGACCACAGCAGTAGATATAATGGTCATCTGAGTAAATTCACCCATTCCAGTCCATTTTAGTTTGCTGATTTCTAGAATGGCGACATTCACTCTTGCTATCTCCTGTTTGACCACTTCCAATTTGCCTTGATTCATGGACCTGACATTCCAGGTTCCTATGCAATATTGCTCTTTACAGCATTGGACCTTGCTTTTATCACCAGTCACATCCACAGCTGGGTATTGTTTTTGCTCTGGCTCCATCCCTTCATTCTTTCTGGAGTTATTTCTCCACTGATCTCCAGTATCATATTGGGCACTTACTGACCCAGGTAGTTCCCCTTTCAGTATCCTATCATTTTGTCTTTTCATACTGTTCATGGGGTTCTCAAGGCAAGAATACTGAAGTGGTTTGCCATTTCCCTTCTCCAGTGGACCACATTCTGTCAAACCTCTCCACCATGACCCGCTCATCTTGGATAGCCCCACACAGCATGGCTTAGTTTCATTGAGTTAGACAAGGGTGTGATCCATGTGATCAGATTGACTAGTTTTCTGTGATAATGGTTTCAGTGTGCCTGCCCTCTGATGCCCTCTCACAACACCTACCATCTTACTTGGATTTCTCTTACCTTGGAGATGGGGTATCTCTTCACGGCTGCTCCAGCAAAGTGAAGCTGCTGCTCCTTACCTTGGATGACAGGTTTCTCCTCACAGCTGCCCCTCCTGACCTTGAACGTGGAGTAGCTCCTCTCAGGCCTCTTGCTCCTGCGCAGCCACCACTTCTTGGATGGGTGTGTGGTAGCTCCTCTCAGCCACCACCCTGACCTCAGGCATGGGGTAACTCCTCTCAGCCATAGCCCTGAACTTTGCTTTTTTCAGAATGTCCTAAATTTAAAATTATACAGTATGTAGCTTTTCGGATTGACTTCTTTCACTTAGTAATATGCATCTAAGTTCGCTCCACATCTTTTTTCCCCATGACCAAGTAGGTTTATCCCATAGAAACACAACTGGCTGAAGATCTTAAAAATCAATGTAACCTACCATATTAGCAGATTAAAAAAGAAAATTTACATGATCATGCCAATTAACACATAAAAATAATTTGAAAAAGATTAATATTCTTGTTAAAACCCTAGGAAAAAATGGAACAGAAGGGATCTTCCTCAACTTGATAAAGGACACCTACCAAAAACCTTAAGCTACCATTATTCTTTTTTTTTTTAATTAATTTTTATTTTTTTAGTTTGTTTTGCTTTACAATACTGTATTCGTTTTGCTACACATCGACATGGGTCAGCCACGAGTGTACATGAACTCCCAATCCCGACCCCCACCTCCCCCCCCCCCCCCCCCTCTCCGCACCCCCAGCCCTAGCCCTCACCCCAACCATAACCCCAACCCCCACCCCTACCCCTA
>SJXQ01007008.1:0-37550 GCA_006408695.1 Aepyceros melampus | reverse complement strand
GTTCACTATTGCATTTGATTAACAATGCTGTGATAGTTTCAGGTGCACAGCAAATCAACTCAGTCATATATATATATATATACATATATATATATACACATATATATATACACATGCTGCTGCTGCTGCTGCTGAGTTGCTTCAGTCGTGTCCGGCTCTGTGCGACCCCATAGATGGCAGCCCACCAGGCTCCCCCGTCTCCGGGATTCTCCAGGCAAGAACACTGCAGTGGGTTGCCATCTCCTTCTCCAATGCATGAAAGTGAAAAGTGAAAGTGAAATCACTCAGTCGTGTCTGACTCTCAGCGACCCCATGGACTGCAGCCCACCAGGCTCCTCTGTCCATGGGACTTCCCAGGCAAGAGTACTGGAGTGGAGTGCCATCTACTCACAAACATAACAGCTATGGAAAGTCAAGGCAAAACCAATACAATAATGTAAAGTAAAATAAAGTAAAAATAAAAATTAAAAAAAAAGAAAAGTCACTAATTAAAAATACATAAGGATGTCCACTCTTGCTGTTCCCACTCAACATTGTACTGGAATTGCTAGCCAAGGAAATCACCCACCTGAATTTTCCGCAGCTTTATTGAGGTATAGTGACAAGGTGAAAGTGAAGTCGTTCGGTTGTATCTGACTCTCTGCGACCCCATGGACTGCAGTCTGCCAGGCTCCTCTGTCCATGGGATTTTCCAGGCAAGAATACTGGAGTGGTTGCCATTTCCTTCTCCAGAGGATCTTCCCAACCCAGGGATCGAACCCGGGTCTCCTGTGTTGTAGGCAGATGCTTTTACCGTCTGAGCCACCAGGGAAGTCCTTATACTGACAAACAAACTTGTATTTATTTAAGGTATTCAATGTGATGATTTGATGTGTTTATACATTGTGAAATGAGTATCACAATCGAGTTAATTAACATAGTCATTACCTCACATAATCACCTTTTTTGTCTGGTGTAACACTTAAATTCTTGTCTTCTAGTGAATTTCAAAAATATAATACTGTACTATTTACTATAGTCAATATACTGTACTATTTACTATAGTCAATATGCTGTACATTAAATCCTCAGCACTTATTCATGAAAATGTGTACCCTTTGATCAACATCTCCCCATTCCCCTGTCCCTGACAACCACCATTCTACTCTCTGTTTCTTTGACTTCATTTTGAGAAACTCATTTTATTGTTATAAAGACAGGAATTTTCATTTTTCCCTATGTTAATCTTAATTAAACTTGCTTTTCACCTTAAAAATAAAATTTTTGCTCCAGCATCTTCATAGGTCTTCAGTCAAGTATTTGAATTGCAAAGTAAGTGCAAAACATGTGATACAAGTCATATATGACAAGATTCCATGTCATACTGCTAGAAACTTTCCCCAACTTGACATCTAGCCACATATCACCAGCGTTTATTTATTATACTTTTACTTGTAAATCTTTTCTGTGATTTAATCTAAAACAAAGTCACACATATTTCTCCAAAGAAAACATACAGATGGTCAACAGGTACATGAAAAGATGCTCAACATCACTAATTATTAGAGAAATGCTCACACTGGTCAATCTGGCCATCATTGAAAAATCCACAAATAGCAAATTCTGGACAGAGTGTAGAGAAAAGGTAACTCTCCTACACTGTTAGTGGAATATAAATTGGTACAGCCACTATGGAGAACAGTATGGAGGTTCCTCAAAAAACTAAAAATAGAGCTGCTATTTTATCCTACGGCCGACTCCTGATCATATGTCCAGACAAAACCATAATTTGAAAAGATAAATGCACCCCTATATTTATAGCAGCAGTATATACAATAACCGAGACCTGGAAACAACCTAAATGTCTATTGACAGATGAATGGATAAAGAAAATGTGGTATATGTGTGTGTGTGTATATATATACAATGGAATATTACTCAGTCATAAAAAGAATGAAATAATGTTATTTGTAGCTTTACGGATGGGCCTAGAGATTATCATACTAAGCAAAGTCAGAAAAAGAAAGTGCCATATGATGTCATTTATATGTGGAATCTAAAATATGACACAAATAAATTTATCTATGAATCAGACAGATTCACAGACAGAGAGAGATTTGCGGTTTCCAAGGGGAAGAGGGTATGGGGAAGGATTGGATTGGGAGTTTGGGACCAGCACATGCAAACTATTACATATAGAATACGTAAAGAGCAAGGTCCTACTGCACAGGGAAGTATATTCAATATCTTATAATAAACCATAATGGGAAAGAATATATATATATATATATGTGTGTCTGTGTATACCTATGTGTGTGTGTATCTGAATCACTTTGCTGTCTACAAGAAACTAATATAATATTGTGAATCAACTATACTTCAAATTTATATATAAGTATATTTAATATACATATACATATATATATATATAATGTATGTATATCACAGCAAAAGAGGTATTGTAATTTAAGGACAGTAGGTTAAAAACAAAACCCAAATCTGCCACATCTGTTTTTCTTTTAAAACAAAGTCATACAATAGCATACCCAGTTTCTCAGGTAAGTAATGTTAACATTGTAACAAACCCACCTAAAAACAGCTCAAATACATTAAATTTTATTTCTTCCTCTTGTAAATATTTTTTTAAAAGATATTCCTGATTGACTAGAACCTTTCCTTTAAGCAGTAATTCAGAAACACAGATCCCTTTCATCTTATGGCCCTGCCGTCTTCCATATATAGCTTCAATTTTGTCTCATTCCCCTATATCAAGTTGCAGAAGATGAAAAAGCAAGTGAAGAAAGCATGCTGGATTTTTTAAAATCCTGACTTAAAAGTGAACTTTAAAAGTTGATGGAAGTACTTGCTAGCTGTGAAACCACATTCCAGCAACAACCCCATACCATGGAATGAGGAGTACAATTCTAGACGGAGGGTACTACCTTTCTTTAAAATAGTCCACCCCTCGGCCATCTTTTCTTCAAATCAAAGCTGCTCTAAGGGACATCATCTAAAGTTCACTCAGAAATTACCCAGGTCAAAGTTCTGAACATCCTGGTGGAATGCAACATTCTTTAACATTCTTCACCAAATCTAAATGTGGCTCCTCATGGTCCTTCTATAAGTTAATAAAATAGCTCCTAGTCATCATACTTCCATATTCTTTCTTTCACTCTCTGTCTCTTCTCTTTCTTCTTTTTCTCCGCTTCTACAATGCAACATCTCTCTCAACAGATAATAGAGGAGCAGGGATAGAAAAACTGTAACAAAAATCTCAAATAGGAAAAAAGAGTGGAAAACAAGATAGTCACAACAATTAACTCCAGATGAGTAGGCACTATTAACACCTTTTTCAGGTAACAGACGATGTCCCCAGATTAGACTATAATCTCTGGTAAGAACTTTCTTGCCCATTGCTGTCTCTCATCACTGGCTCCAGACCTATCCCTCAAAATCTTAGCAGATTCTGGTTTATCTGTTTCCAGACAATTCCATGTGATAGTAACCAAATTATTTTTCTGGGTATAATTTTGTAGTCTACCTAATTTCTTTACTTCCTCACTTCCATGCCATTTTCTCACACCTCAATAGTGTCTACCTTGAAACCATCAGATACATTATACTTGATTGAGAAGAAGATTTCTATTGTCTGATCTTTGTCACAGCCTTGTTTACCTGAAAAATCTTAATAACTCTTTGTTGCCCTAAGCTTTTTAAAGTCTCATTTCTTACTGTTTGTGGGTATAGAAGTAGTTTTTCCAGTTTTACAGCAGGTTTTCCAACTCCTTTTTGTCATTAGTCACTAAGTAGTGTCCAGCTCTTTGCAACCTCATGGACTGAAGCCCACCAGGCTCCACTGTCCATGGGATTTCCCAGGCATACTGGAGTGAGTTGCCATTTCCTTCTCTAGGGAATCTTTCCAACCCAGGGACTGAAACTGCATCTCCTCTTGGCAAGTGGATTCCTTACCACTGAGCCACCAGGATTTCTGGAATCTTTCTATCTCCTTTTATTTATGCTTTCAAACTGCCAGTTCTTCCTATTTTATGTTGCTTTGTGATACAATGCCAAATGCAGTAAGATGCAACTAATGCACAATTAGATGTCTGTACCTCTAGAGCTTCAGATTTTGTCCATGATTGATTGACTTCTAAGCAGTTATAACTTTACCAAATGTTTTGCCACTACATAATATAGATCTCCATTTTTCCAGCCTCCAACATGCATTTTCTTACCATCTCATGATTATTAAGCCAATGACACATTTTAATTATTGTTGTAGAAGCAATTTTCAAGGGTCCAATTTTCACATTAATTAAAGACAAGCTAGCTGATGTAATGAAGAACTCAAAAATTCTATTTTATGTTGGAGGGGAGGTGGTTACTATTTTTATTTTTTATTTAGATTTTTTTTTTTACTTTACAATATTGTATTGGTTTTGCCATACATTGACATGAATCCACCATGGGTGTACATGTGTTCTCCATCCTGGACCCCCCTCCCAGCTCCCTCCCGATCCCATCCCTCTGGGTCATCCCAGTGCACCAGCCCCAAGAACCCTGTATCATGCATCGAACCTGAACTGGTAATTCATTTCATATATGATATTACACATGTTTCAATGCCATTCTCCCAAATCATCCCACCCTCGCCCTCTCCCACAGAGTCCAAAAGACTGTTCTATACATCTGTGTCTCTTGCTGTCTCACATACAGGGTTATCGTTACCATGTTTCTAAATTCCATATGTATGCATTAGTATACTGTATTGGTGTTTTTCTTTCTGGCTTACTTCACTCTGTATAATAGGCTCCAGTTTCTCCACCTCATTAGAATGGATTCAACTGTATTCTTTTTAATGGCTGAGTAATATTCCATTGTGTATATGTACCACAGCTTTCTTATCCATTCGTCTGCTGATGGACATCTAGGTTGCTTCCATGTCCTGGCTATTATAAACAGTGCTGCGATGAACATTAGGGTACACGTGTCTTTTTCAACTCTGGTTTCCTCAGTGTGTATGCCCAGCAGTGGGATTCCTGGGTCATATGGCAAGAACTCACAAATTTTAAGTGGCCTAAGCACATTAGAAGTTTATTACTCACTTCCATAAAATTCAGAGTGAATTTTCCTGATCTGTGGATGTCTCTCCTTCTCCAGAGAACAAAGCTGCACCATCTATGGCATCACCATCTTCTAATATCATCATGTTGAGCTTTGATATTAGTGGAAAGGGAAGACACAGTGGGGAAGAAACCACATCTTAAATCCTCATAACCTTTCTACTCATGTTTCACGGGGTATGTAGAAATGGCAGCATCTTCTTGGATGAAGGGTTTGGTTAGCTTTCTGTGCCTCACATATCATTAAAAAACACTAGAAGCAAGTAAATGACAATTTCTGAATTAGTTTGGAAAAGTACATGGAGAATATTTATTAAAAATTAGCACATACTTCACAAACACAAAACTTGACTATAAAATTTTTAGTAGATCAATATCACCAAATGAAGCAGGACAAACTATTGCACAGTAATTCAAAGCTGATATTTAAATTATTGTAAACAGCAATTAATGAATAACAACAAAAATACATAATACTTGGTTACAGGCATTAAGCTAAAAAAAGTAGAAGTGAGAGAAACAAACAGTGACACAGAATCATGAGATACTTATAAATACTAAACCACAAGGAATTGAGAGGAGGTGAGTAAAGAAATGGTGGCTGAATTAGCAGTAAGATTCTACCATACACTCACCAGGATGGCTGAAATTATAGTAATTGATCTGAAAATATCAAGTGTTAGGATATAGAATACTTTAAACTCTTATACTCTGCCAGTTAGGCTTCCCTGGTGGCTCAGACAGTAAAGAATCTGCCCCTGATGCTGGAGACCCAGGTTGAATCACTGGGTTAGGAAGATTCCCTGGAGAAGGGGATGGCTACCCACTTCAATATTTTTGCCTGGAAAATCCTATTGATAGAGGAGCCTGGCAGTCTACAGTCCATGGAGTCGCTAAGAGTTGGATACAACTGAGCAACTAACACACACATTCTGCTAAATGAAGTGATAATTTGTAAAACCACATTAAAAAATAGCAAAGTCTACCAATTCTGACCACATGCCTTCCTATTGCCTAGCAGTCCATTGTTAATTTTGTATTCAACCAAACCGTGTATCAATATGCAATAACAAACACATATGAGAATGTTCCTAGTAGCATTGCCAGCAATTGTTCTCCATCCTGGACCCCCCTCCCAGCTCCCTCCCGATCCCATCCCTCTGGGTCATCCCAGTGCACCAGCCCCAAGAACCCTGTATCATGCATCGAACCTGAACTGGTAATTCATTTCATATATGATATTACACATGTTTCAATGCCATTCTCCCAAATCATCCCACCCTCGCCCTCTCCCACAGAGTCCAAAAGACTGTTCTATACATCTGTGTCTCTTGCTGTCTCACATACAGGGTTATCGTTACCATGTTTCTAAATTCCATATGTATGCATTAGTATACTGTATTGGTGTTTTTCTTTCTGGCTTACTTCACTCTGTATAATAGGCTCCAGTTTCATCCACCTCATTAGAATGGATTCAACTGTATTCTTTTTAATGGCTGAGTAATATTCCATTGTGTATATGTACCACAGCTTTCTTATCCATTCGTCTGCTGATGGACATCTAGGTTGCTTCCATGTCCTGGCTATTATAAACAGTGCTGCGATGAACATTAGGGTACACGTGTCTTTTTCAACTCTGGTTTCCTCAGTGTGTATGCCCAGCAGTGGGATTCCTGGGTCATATGGCAAGAACTCACAAATTTTAAGTGGCCTAAGCACATTAGAAGTTTATTACTCACTTCCATAAAATTCAGAGTGAATTTTCCTGATCTGTGGATGTCTCTCCTTCTCCAGAGAACAAAGCTGCACCATCTATGGCATCACCATCTTCTAATATCATCATGTTGAGCTTTGATATTAGTGGAAAGGGAAGACACAGTGGGGAAGAAACCACATCTTAAATCCTCATAACCTTTCTACTCATGTTTCACGGGGTATGTAGAAATGGCAGCATCTTCTTGGATGAAGGGTTTGGTTAGCTTTCTGTGCCTCACACATCATTAAAAAACACTAGAAGCAAGTAAATGACAATTTCTGAATTAGTTTGGAAAAGTACATGGAGAATATTTATTAAAAATTAGCACATACTTCACAAACACAAAACTTGACTATAAAATTTTTAGTAGATCAATATCACCAAATGAAGCAGGACAAACTATTGCACAGTAATTCAAAGCTGATATTTAAATTATTGTAAACAGCAATTAAGAATAACAACAAAAATACATAATACTTGGTTACAGGCATTAAGCTAAAAAAAGTAGAAGTGAGAGAAACAAACAGTGACACAGAATCATGAGATACTTATAAATACTAAACCACAAGGAATTGAGAGGAGGTGAGTAAAGAAATGGTGGCTGAATTAGCAGTAAGATTCTACCATACACTCACCAGGATGGCTGAAATTATAGTAATTGATCTGAAAATATCAAGTGTTAGGATATAGAATACTTTAAACTCTTATACTCTGCCAGTTAGGCTTCCCTGGTGGCTCAGACAGTAAAGAATCTGCCCCTGATGCTGGAGACCCAGGTTGAATCACTGGGTTAGGAAGATTCCCTGGAGAAGGGGATGGCTACCCACTTCAATATTTTTGCCTGGAAAATCCTATTGATAGAGGAGCCTGGCAGTCTACAGTCCATGGAGTCGCTAAGAGTTGGATACAACTGAGCAACTAACACACACATTCTGCTAAATGAAGTGATAATTTGTAAAACCACATTAAAAAATAGCAAAGTCTACCAATTCTGACCACATGCCTTCCTATTGCCTAGCAGTCCATTGTTAATTTTGTATTCAACCAAACCGTGTATCAATATGCAATAACAAACACATATGAGAATGTTCCTAGTAGCATTGCCAGCAACAGAAACAGAAGAAGCCCAAATTCAATCAACAATAAAATAAAATTTCTAGTGTATTTTCATGCAAGGAAATACTATCAAATAATGATTAAGGGCACACTTACTACTATATGCCATCAAGTGGATGAATGTCACAACATAAGATGGAGTGTAAAGAGCCAGACACAAAAATACATACTGTATTACTTGCTTTAATAAAGCACACAGAGTGGAAAATATAACCTGTGGTATTAAAATTAGAGTAAAATTAGAATAATGGTTACATTTTGGCTGCAGTGGAGGTAGGGTCAGTAGGTAAGTAATGCTGTGCTGTGCTGAGTCGCTTCAGTTGTATCCGAGTCTGTGTGACACTATGGACAGCAGCCTCAAGGGTCCTCTGCCTGTGGGATTCTCCAGGCAAGAATACTGGAGTAGGTTGCCATGCCCTCCTGCAGGGGATCTTCCCAACCCAGGGATAGAACACACAGCTTCTGGACCTCCTGCATAGGTAAGCAGTAGATGAGTGCATTAAGGGAGGTTTCTAAGATGCTGGCAAGGTTAAATATCTTCATCTGTGTACTTACACTTGACTGTATTCACTTAGTGAAAATGAATTTGTCATGCTCTCTATGTACTTTCAGAGAAAAGTTATCAATATTTTCATTACTAAATTTCTATTATTTCTTTTTAGCTGTGGACAACATTATCTGAAAGGAATTATTCTACCAACAAAACTACACTTAGTGACTGTTAACACTGTTTTTCTTATCAGTTCAGTTCAGTTTAGTCACTCAGTCGTGTCCAACTCTGCAACTGCAGGGACTGCAGCACGCCAGGCCTCTCTGTCCATCATCAACTCCCAGAGTTTACTCAGAGTCATGTCCCTCAAGTCGGTGATGCCATCCAACCATCTCATCTTCTGTTGTCCCCTTCAGTCTTTTCCAGCATCAGGGTCTTTTCCAGTGAGTAAGTTCTTCACAGCAGGTGGCTGAAGTATTGGCGTTTCAGCTTCAGCAGCAGTCCTGAACTGATTTCAGGACTGATTTCCTTTAGAATAGACTGGTTGGATCTCCTTGCAGTTCAAGGGACTCTCAAGAGTGTTCTCCAACACCACAGTTCAAGAGCATCAATTCTTTGGTGCTCAGCTTTCTTTATAGTCCAACTCTCACATCCATGTGAGACTAGTGGGAAAAAACAGCTTTAACTAGATGGACCTTTGTTAGCAAACTAATGTCTCTGCTTCTTAATATGCTGTCTAGGTTGGCCATAGTTTTCTTCCAAGGAAGAAGTGTGTTGTTTTTTTTTTGTTTGTTTGTTTTTTGTTTTTTATTTCATGGCTGTAGTCACCAACTGTAGTGATTTTGGAGCCCAATAAAATAAAATTTCTCACTGTTTCCATTGTTCCTCTACTATTTGCAATGAAGTGATGGGACCAGATGCCATAATCTTAGTTTTTTGAATGTTGAGTTTTAATCAAAATTTTTCACTCTCCTCTTTCACTTTCATCAAGAGGCTCTTTAGTTCTTCTTTGCTTTCTGCCATAAGGGTGGTATCATATGCATATCTGAGGTTATTGATATTTCTCCCAGTAATCTTGACTCCAGCTTGTGCTTCGTCCAGCCTGGCATTCTGCATGATATACTCTGCATATAAGTTAAATAAGCAGGGTGACAGTATACAGCCTTGACATACTCCTTTCTCGATTTGGAACCAGTCTGTTGTTACAGGTCCAGTTCTAACTGTTGCTTCTTGACCTGCATACAAATTTCTCAGGAAGCAGGTAAGGTGGTTTGGTATTCCCATCTCTTGAAGAATTTTTCACCAGTTTGTTGTGATCCACATAGTCAAAGGCTTTGGAATAGTCAATAAAGCAGAAATAGATGTTTTTCTGGAACTCTCTTGCTTTTTTGATAATCCAATGGATGTTGATAATTTGATCTCTGGCTCCTCTGGCTTTTCTAAATCCAGCTTGAACATTGGGAAGCTCACAGTTTGCATACTGTTGAAACCTGGCTTGGAGAATTTTGAGCATTACTTTGCCAGTGTGTGAGATGAGTGTAATTGTGCAGTAGTTTGAACATTCTTTGGCATTGCCTTTCTTTGGGATTGGAATGAAAACTGACCTTTTCCAGTCCTGTGGCCACTGCTGAGTTTTCCGCATTTGCTGGCATATTGAGTGCAGCACTTTCACAGCATCATCTTTTAGTATTTGAAATAGCTCAACTGGAATTCCATCACCTCCACTGACTTTGTTCACACCAATGCTTCCTAAGGCCCACTTGACTTTTGTTACACTCTTTCAAAATTTTTCTTACACTCTTGAGTTCATAATATTATTTACAATACTGCATAAGTTTTACTAATAATAATGAAATTAAGTCCAGACAATAAGCATTTTTCAGTGCTAGTAGTTACCAGTTTTGACCATCACCAGCATTTTAGCCAAAGTTGATCATCCAAAGGACAAGTTCATTTCATTATAGTGACCATGTGACTAGTAGGTCTAGTAATAGTATTTGGTACATTAACTTGGTCCAATAAGTCCCATGATGTTGCCATTCATTACTTCTTAACTTCAAAATGTGCTTCTTTATTTTTGGCCCAGAGCAAAAATTAAAAAAAAAAAAAAAAAAAAAGCTTTATTTGCCAGTTATTCTAATCCAGGAAATTCAACAATTTCAAAAAGCTGTTGAAGTATTGAAAATACCCTAGATTTCCATACTGGTAATCATGGACCTTTAGCAATCTGGGAACCAATAGCACATTATTTCTATTGTGTGTGTTAAGTCGCTTCACTCATGTCCAACTCTATGGATGCCAGGCTGTTCTGGCAAAAATCCACGGGATTTCCAGGCAAGAATACTGGGGTGGGTTGCCATGCCCTCCTCTAGGGGATCTTCCTGACCCATGAATTGAATCCACATTTCCTGCATCTCCTTCTTTGCATGCAGATTCTTTACCACTGAGCCACCCCATTGGGGAAGCTCTATTTCTATTTTAGCTTAGATTAAGAAGGGAAGAGCCTTTTTCTTAATTGTCCTTAATAAATGGTTTCCTATTGAACAACTTAAGATGTCTGCAATAGAAACATTTTAAATGCTTTATATTTGAGCTGCAAATATGATCTTCTGTTTATTGAGTTATTTTCTTTTACTAGTTTTTCAGGTAATCAAGATAGTTTTCTGATTTTGATATCTTTATACCAATGTATGGAGAAGGAAATGGCAACCCACTCCAGTGTTCTTGCCTGGAAAATTTCAGTGAGGGGGGAGCCTGGTGGGCTTTCATCTGTGGGGCTGCACAGAGTCGGACACGACTAAAGCAACTTAGCATACCAATGTATTAATTTTAATACAAGGTTTTTATTTATTTATTTAGAGGGCAGATAGTGTTCATTTTACTATATCAAGCACTTTGTTAAGTGCTATATATATTGCAATGACTTCATCTTCAAAGACTCAGTGTCAGTATATGAAGAAAAAACATAAAAATAAATACAATAAACTCTGAGATACACACCAAGTGCAATGAATACACTGAGGAAATAGGAATTAATTCAATTTAGTGAATTAAGAAAACTTTATAAAATAGATATCATCAGGGCCTTGAAGGATTTGTAAGAATAATTTACACCTGTGGGGCATTTATTTACAAGCATGTTTCATTTTTCCTCAAGAAAAAAAAAATCCCTCTGAGTTTTATATTGTCATAACTTAAGTGATTTGCCAAGGCCATTCAGAATATGAAATATTAGGACTGAAGTTCAGAATTCTTAAGTATCAGTAAGTTTTAGAGGAAGAGGGCTTTGTAATATGAGTAACCTGTCTTTGAAATACTACTTTGTGACAACTGTGTGTGAAAACTGTTTAACCTTTCTGAACCTCACTTTCCTGATCTACAACATAAAATGATCTTCTTGTCAGAATCATTGTGCCCTTTACATGTTATAACAAATAATATATGTGAAATGTCTAGCACTGTGTTTAGGAGAGTGGTCATTCAACTAGTCATGTTTTGTGTTCCTGATCAGATGCTAGGATATAGGATGATGATGTGATAGAATAATGTTCTAGAAAGACAACTAGGGTGGCAATGTGGAATCTGGAATGAAGTATCAAGCAGCACAAGAAATGTATGATAATTACAAGTGTTTTTCAATGGTCTAGATGATGATGTTAGAACTAAGGAAATAACCATTGGAATAGAAAAGAGAGGAGAATTAAAGAGAAACACTCAGAAGTAGAATTGCCTTGATGCCTGATTGGCTGTCAGGTGTAGAGAGGAGGGACACGATAATCTGACAAGAAATAATTAGGGAATTTAGCCTATCATACTACCAGGGCCTGGAGAAGGCAATGGCACCCCACTCCAGTACTCTTGCCTGGAAAATCCCATGGGTGGAGGAGACTGGTGGGCTGCAGTCCATGGGGTCGCTAAGAGCTGGACACGACTGAGTGACTTGCCTTTCACTTTTCCTTTCATGCATTGGAGAAGGCAATGGCAACCCACTCCAGTATTCTTGCCTGGAGAATCCCAGGGACGGGGGAGCCTGGTGGGCTGCCGTCTATGGGGTCGCACAGAGTCGGACACGACTGAAGCGACTTAGCAGCAGCAAGTACCAGGGCCTAAAATAGGGAATATAGATGGGAAATGATTTGAAGAGAAAGATGTGGATTTAACCCCTAGGTCAGGAAGATCCCTTGGAGAAGGAAATGGCAACCCATTCCAGTATTCTTGCCTGGGAAATCCCATGGACAGCGAAGTGGAGGATTACAGTCCACTGGGTCACAAGAGTTGGACAGCAACACTCTACTATTTTAGGTATATTGATTTAGGATATGCTTGTTGAGAATAGATGTCTAAGTAAACAGATGGAGACATAAGTCTATATGTCAGAACTGTTAATTTAGATTTTAGAGCCAAGACATGTATATATAAGAGTTGAAGCCATGCTGAAAAATGAGCTCAACCAGGCAGAACCAATTAGACTAGTAGAAGAAAAAGATAAGGACTGAGAATCTAAGAAATAATAAATTTAAGAATCAGGCTATAAGGTAGGGTGGAAAGAACCCAGAAAAAGTCCAAATATGACTAGTCTAGAGAGACTAAATATAAGCTAGGTTTGGGGAAGAAAAATAAAGTGACATGACATATAAAACCAAATAAAGAGAGACTTAAAAGGGAAGGTCAATAAATAAATTATCACAGAAAAGATTAAAAACATGAAGAATAGTGGGAGTTCACTATTAATGCTTGGAAAGTTTCCAGTGGAATAGATGAAAAGGAATTTACTGTACAAAAAAAGAGGTAAGGGATCTACAGAAGATAATAAGCATGAGCAAAGACACAGGAAAATGAAATAGTATAGTGTGTCTGGCTTATCTCATTTTTGTGCATATTAGAAAAAGAAACATCCACTTGGGCACTTGCTCAGCTAGGCAAGAGTGTAGGCTTGTCCCTATGCTTTTGTGGGGCACATAGACTTGGCAACAACATGAACAGCTACGTGTTCATGTGTTCAACCTGCTCAGTCATGTTCAACTCAGTTGTGACTTCATGGACTGTAGCCCACCAGGCTCCTATGTCCATGGAATTTTTCACGCAAGAATACTGGAGTGGGTTGCCATTTCCTACTCCAGGGGATCTTCCCAAACCAAGGATTGAACCCACATTTCTTGCACCTCCTGCATTGCAGGTGGATTCTTTCCCACTTAGCCATCTGGGAAGCTATGCATTAGCAGTCTAATTTAGTTGAAATGCAGATTACAGAAAGGATAGCACTAGTACAGAAATATGGTAAGAAGTCTTATAGATCACATCATGGAGAGTCTTAAAAGACAGTTGAGACTTTTGTGTTCAATCCGTGTCTGTGAGGTTCACTTAAAGAAGATGAGTCTGGCAACAAAACGAGGAGTGAGTAAGAGGAGGAAAATGCAGACAGTAAAGAAACTACGTAGAAAGTTATTGCAACTGCATAATTCAATGTATAACTTCATTTTCTCCTTTGATCTAAGAAAACTTTAATGAAGCCTAAGAAAAAATGGGGGGAGGAGCAAAAGAGCACAGTGTTTATCTATGGAGCTTTGGTTTCTACATGTAAAAAGAATTAGCTCCTCTAGGAGCAAATTAGGCAGAGAAAGGCAGTCTCTGCTCAGCTTGGCAATATGATTTAGTGTCCTGCTTTTCCACCTCTCCAAGAAACTAAACTGCTTTGATCTATTATTTGTGGCCTTTCCCCTGGGTCTTCCTCACATTTTTCTGCTGCTAGGACAAAAGTTGAGTCTTAGAAGTCCAGAACTTTATAAAAGCTAAAAAGTTCAATTAAACCAACCATTTATACTCATTCGGATTTTCTTTCCAACTTATCTTAGAAAATGCTCATAAAATGACTACTACCTGACTTACTGATACTTACTTGATTTTTAAAACAAATCAGTTAACCTGACTTAATGAATTCAAAAAGGCAAGATAAAGAAGGAAAAAGAGGAGAGGAATGAAAACATAATAAGAAAAAGAAGAAAAGAAAACTTAAAATAATTTAAGAATTACTAAGTACCTATTTGCATACTTTGCTCCATGTGAACAATTTGACACACATTATATAATCCTCATAAAAACCCTGCTATTGTTATCAACATTTTAGAGGTAAGAAACACTAACTGCTTAGAGATTTGACTTGCCCAATTATACTCATGATAACTGATTCTAAAATGATGCTAATCACTAATAAGGAAATAAATATTATCGTGATATTTCTATGAAACAACTGTTAAAAAGAGTATGCTAATTCTACATGAATCAGCAGAGTTATACCTTGACATATATTATTGAGTAGAAAAAGCAAATTTCAAAAGAATCTACATAGCAAAAAAATATATATGTAACATTTTTAATTAAAAAGCAAAAATAATATCCAGTTCATTTACATCCAGCCAAGATGGAGGGACAGTGATCAGATTTATCCTTTACCCTCCCTCCTAAAACAGTTTGGAAAAAAATCAAGAAAAGACACAAATGAGGTGAGCCACAGATTACTGACTTGAAAGAAATTTCAGTCTGTAACAGAGAGGAACTAAGATGACTCCATGAGGTAAAGAGATATAGATGAGATTCCTGGGAGATTAGGCAGCCAGATTTTATATAACAATGCACCAGAAAGGACAGAGCTGCACAGGGAGAAGACCCTGAAGATCTGCAGAGGATCACATTCTACCACCTCACCCTGTCCCCACATGCATTCAGCAGAGCACTGTTCAGTGCTAATAGGTGAGAAAATTATCCATGGCTAGGAAAAACTACTGGAAATGACTAGAGGGCATATACCCAGCACTCACATAGGGCTAAGATCAGTGTGGGCTCTGATCAGCAAGACTGTAAAATCTCTTAATTGACAGGACAATGAAAACAGTACCCAGGAAGTTGTTGCTTCTTTAGTAAGAATAATTAATTCTAGACTTAGCAGTGAGCCAGATTTACCTGAGAAATCATTTTTATAATTTCCCATACCCAAATGAAAAGAAACTACTCCCAAATACTTAAAACAATGCTGAAAAAGATTTATAGAAATGCAAAATTATCCAGCACCAGAAAGGATAAAATTCATAATGTCTGGAAGCTAATAAAAAAATACCATGCATGTCAAGAGACAGGAGAACACAATCCACAATGAGAATAACAAATCCAGAATTGACACAGAAGCTAGAATTAGCAGATAAGGATATTGAAACATCTCTTATAACTAGATTCAATGTGTTTGAAAAGTTAGAGATACAGAAGATATTTTTAAAAGATCTATATAGAACTTCTAGAGATGAAAACCACCCATCTGAAGTGAAAACTATACTAGCCTGAATTAGTGGAAGGTTTTAGACGTAGTGGAAGAAAAGATGACTGAGCTTTAAGGTTAAACAATAGAAACTATCCAAAATTAAGCACAAAGAGAAAGGGGGAGGGGTTTTTGGTTTTTGTTTTTTATGAAAAGAGCATCAGAGAGCTATGTGACAACATCACTTGGAGTCTCTCTCACATCACTAGGAGAGAGAGGAGGAGAACCAAAATAATATTTGCATAAATAATGGCCAAGATTTTTCCAAACTTTAAGAACAATACTCACCCACATATCCAAGAAGCTCAAGAAAGAAACCAGAGCACAAGGAAACCAGAGGAAAATTGCACCAAGGGATATCATAATCAAATTGCTGAAACCAGAGGAAAATTGCACCAAGGGATATCATAATCAAATTGCTGAAAAGTGGTGATAAAGAGAAATTCTTAAAAGAAACTAGAGAAAAGGGGTATGTGACATATGGAGGAATAGACCTAAGAATTACACCAGAGTTCTCATCAGAATCAATGCAGGTAAGAAGAGAGGGAAGCAACAGCTTTAAAGCGCTGGTAGGGAAAAACCTAGAATTCTATACCCGATAAACTACTTGTTTTTTCATACAAGCAACTTGTAGACAATGACAGTATCTACTTCAAAGGGCTGTTGAGAAGATCAAATTATGTGTTGTGTGTGCATGTGTGTGTGTGTGTCTGTCTGTCTGTCTGTCTGTCAGCCAGATAATGACTGTCATAGTAAAAGCACTATATCTGATGGTATTATTTATGGTTATAAATGTGTGTAGGAAAAGTAGAAAAACAGATTAGAAGAGTAGACATAGAACAACCCTACCAGTAAAAAGCCAAGGAAGAGAACAAAAGACAGCTGAAGACTGTCTGTGCAATGACAAACTCACAATGAGAATCGAACAATCCCTATCTTTCCCAGACTCCAGTTAAAAAGGGACAAATTCTGACCACAGAAAGACAGGAGATGCTCTTCCTACTCCAGCTATGCCTGAGTAAAAGACTAAAGGAAATAATCCACTCAACTGTGCTTAACCTTTCAATCACTATGGAAAATCACCCCCAATGACTGTAGACCAAAAAGGATGAACACCTCTCCTCTTTCGTGGGATGCTGGGTCATTCCCAATCAAATCAACCACAGCCAGAAAGAAGTTATTAATTCTCAAATCTGCAAATGAGCTTCAAGGTCTTAATATCCCTTTGAAACTGTATACAAAATGGAGTATACAGGAGTATGTTGTGTCTCTGTGTGTGTGTGATTAGGGAGAAGTCCCATAGTCTTCAACAGATTGTCAAAGTAAAAACCTTAACGACAAAAATGAAACAAATGACACAGCCAAGAGAAATCTGATTGAAATAAAAAAATATGATACTTTGGCTGTCTAATTCTAAAACTAGCTCTCTGCTTTAAAATTCCTATAATTTTTGTTAGTCTCTGGGATTATCAAGCCAATTAAATGGATTAAGAAGCAAAATGAACCTATTTGCAGGGTAGGAATAGAGAGGCAGAGGTAGAGAATGGGCTTGAGGGGGGCATAGTGTGGGAAGGAGAGGGTGGGATGAATTGAAAGCATAGCATTGAAACATATACATTACTGTGTGTAAAATAGCTCCTAGTGAAAAGTTGCTAAATAACCCAGGGAGTTCAGCCTGGTGTCTGTGATGGCTTAGGAGTGGGATGGGAGCAGGGTAGAAGGGAGATTCAAGAAGGAGGATATATATGTATACTTATGGCGATTCCCACTGTTGTACAGAAGAAGCCAATAGAACATTATAAAGCAATTATCCTCCAACTAAAAATAATTTTAAAAAGAATTAAGACACCAGAATGTAGCTTATTAGTTGACTATGAGAAACAAAATGACTACTAAACCTGAACTTTGGAAGATATAGCCACAGCATTCTTTCTCTTATGATCCAACTAAAAAGGAAGCTATCATAATCCTAAGGCTACACAGGTAGAATAGAACTGAAAGTATTTAAATGGTCTTATTTAAATCTTTCTAATAAGATAGCTTAAGTGTCTTTCCTATTATTAGTGTTAACCTGGCAATGGGGAGATAAAACAGTAAATATTTTTTACGATTTTATTTATTTTATCATTTACTTTTGGTTGTGCTGGGTCTTTGTTGCGGTGCGGGCTTTTCTCTAGTTGTGGGGAGCAAGAGCTACTCTCTAGTTAAGGTGCTTGGGCTTCTCATTGCAGTGGCTTCTCTCACTGCAGAGCACAGGTAAAATGATTTGAATAACATACTAAAAATGATCGATCTCCTTTAAGAAATAAAAACTTTAACCATGCCAAAATCCTCTAAATGCATTATTCTAAATATACATGTGCTAATTAAAGGAAGATTCTGAACTTTTCTACCAAAAACTTTAAAAGTCTTTACATATTAAATATTCCTTACAGGCAGTCATTAAATGCAGAGTTGTGGAACCACTCTAGCTATTCCTTGCTATTTCTCTTTCCTATTTGGATGGAGAAGATCTATGAATAGGACCTCTGGGCCATTTCTTAATTGTTTTGGGAAGATGAGATAAGTGCAAGAGAAAGAAATGAAATATTAACCAGAAAATAGCACTGCCATTCCTTTAAGCTCTATACTAAAACAACCATGGTTTACAAAGCCCTCAGCCGTGACAAAAGTCTGAAACTTTGAAGAGATAACAAGTAAAAGAGATTCCAAGACAGCCCCTGACCACATAATATTTATACTTCATAAAAATGTAAAATACTGAACTTGAAGAAAACAAGAGTAGAAAAGAAGAGACACAAACTAGGGACTATTATAAATGAGAGAGAGAATCAGAAAAGCACAGAGGTTTTCAATACATGCCTCAAGATTTTCAAATGTAATACATTATAACAAATTAAAATGGGAAATTCATTTGGAAAATAAAAAAGGGATAAATAGCTCAGATAGTTGCCCTCTAAAACCTTACCATGCCTCACCTATAGACATCCCTTGCCTCATTATCCCTTTATCAGAGTAAATGTTTTCCTACTTTTTTGGTGTTGACAGAATAACATAGAATTACATTTTAGTGCAGCTCTACCACTAGCGAGTTGATATTTAATCAAATGTGGATTTATTGAACATCTATAGGCCAGGTCTCTGCTGAGAGCCAAAGCTACACTGTCATGTTCCTATTCTAAGAACGCTCCCAGTACCTTCATTTAACAAATACTTATGGTCATCCTTATCACAAGAGCATACAAAGTACTTAAAGATACAATGACTACCAAGGTAGACATTGTCCCTGATCTTATGGAGATTGCATTCAACAACATATTCATTTTTACAACTTATTCACAACCCATTACAACTGTGATGAGACTTAACAGCACACATACTACTTTGATCTAATTTTGAGAATTAAAATATTTTTTCCTGATAATGATCTAAACTTTGACAATATTCCCCCAAGTTTAAGTCCAAGCTCCACTACTTCTAGCTTTGTAACCCTGAATGAGTCACTTAACTTCTCTGACTGCTCTGCACCCTAATTTCTTAACTGATGAAATAGAGATAATAATAGAACATCCTTTGTAGGTTTATGATGAGATAAATAAGTTAATATTGCAAAGTGCTTAGGATAGTACCTGGCACATAATAAAGCTCATAAAAATACTAGCTAAATTACTTTTATCAAAAGCTGTGGCATAAGCATGGGAAAAGGAAAGAGAAGGAAAGATAATTCCATACAGCAAAAAATCTGCATGTGCAAAAGTCCTGAAAAAGATGATACACTTGAGAAATGAAAGAAATTGAAAAGAAAATATGCAAAAATAACTTGGAGAGATAGGCAGGCCCTCAGGAGTTTTAGCTATTAATCTACCTGGATGTTATAAAGAGTTTTAAGTAGGAGAGTAACATGTTTAAATTTTCATTTGAAGTGAAACAATCTCCAATACAAAGAATGTTTTATAAGAGCGAAATAGTGGAAGAAAACTGAGGAAGCTATAGCTACAATCTCAGTGACAGATGATAACTACTTAAAATTGAGATGCAGTGGTTAGAGACAAAGAGATATTTATGAAGAAAATACAACTAAAAGTTGTATCTGAAAGTTGAATATGAGTAAATCTACATTAATTACTATGTTTAATCAGATTGCTAAAGCTGGGTGCCCAATGGTGCCATCCACTGATATTAAGGAAGATAAGATTTGGTTTGGAGTAAAGCAAATGAATTCAATATTTGGGCATGTGTGTTAGTATGCTGGGCTTCCCTGGTGGCTCAGCAGTACAGAACTCGCTTGCCAATGCAGGAGATTCAGGTTCAATCCCTGGGTCAGGAAGATCCCCTGGAGAAGGAAATGGCAACCCACTTCAGTATTCTTGCCTGGGAAATCTCACGAACAGAGAAGCCTGGAGGGCTAGTCTATGGGGCTGCAAGGAGTTGGACATGATTTAGAGATTATACAACAAACTAATATGCTAGTGCTGTGAAATGAAATACCACAAACTGAATGTCTTACAGAAGTCAGTTTTCTTGTAGATCTGAAGGCTAGAATTCCAAGGATGAAATGTTGGCAGGTTTGGATTCTTCTGAGGACTCTTTCCTTGGCTTACAAATTGTCATCCTCTAACTTCATCTTCACATGATTTTCCTCAGTCTGTGCATCTGTGTTCTCATCTCCTCTTCTTATAAGGACACCAGTCATATTGAGTTACGGCCCACCCTAATGATCTCATTTTAACTTATTGCCTTCTTAAAGACCCTATCTCCAAATACAATCGCCTTCTAAAACACTGGGGGTTAGGGCTTTAACATATAAATTTGATGGGGACACAGTTAAGCAGTAATAGTTTATGTTTGAGGATACGTGTGAGAAAACGCATGAAAATAATACATGGGCAGGATATATAGATCTAAGGTAC
This sequence comes from Aepyceros melampus, assembly GCA_006408695.1. Lineage (NCBI taxonomy): Eukaryota > Metazoa > Chordata > Mammalia > Artiodactyla > Bovidae > Aepyceros > Aepyceros melampus. The sequence continues at coordinate 16,870 of SJXQ01007008.1, read as the reverse complement.
AAAGGAAAGGTTTTGGCCAGGACTTTACATTAATGTATATGATTAATGTAAATAAATCTATATATCACTGAGAAATGAAGGCAGGAGTGAGGATGAATTCACCAAAAATGTAGAAAGATGGAGAATGGAAGAGGGTTTAGCCCACTGACTGTTCAAATTTAGAGAAAGGAGGGGGAAGAGGAGGGGAACTTTTACAGAGGGAAAAACCTTCACAGCAGCCATTTAAATAAGCAGCAGCCGGAAACAAAGAGAAGAGAACAGTATAAGGTTTGGAAGTTAAAGGAAGGGAATGCCTCAAAAAGAATGAGTGGCCAAGTAGGATAAATGCTATGGAAATGGTGAGGATAATAAACTCATCAGGACATATTGGCAAAGAGAGAGTGATACAAGACAGTGTCAAAGAGAAATAGAAACACAGTGATATAAGACCATGGTGGGCTTATGTTTATTCATTCAATACCTACTCTTGGAGCAGACACTGTAATCAGTATTTAAAGCATAATAGTCAAAAAGACGGAAAAACTACCTGCCCTGATGAACTTAACAGCCTATTCAGATTTAGAGTAGAATGATCAGGCATTTAAATAGGGTATAAGGACAATGATAGATGAATTAGATAGATTAGATGAATTAGAATTCTGGGGAATTAATTAAGAGAATTTTTCACAAAAATAAGGGGACAGAGTGTAGAGACAGAAAATAAGACATTTCTAATAAAGAGATAACTATTTCCCAAAGCACTAAGGCATCAAGGAGCCCAATGTTCTGGAGTGAAGTTCAGTAGTGAGAGAACTGCGACATGAAGAACAAAGAAAGGTAGGTGTGTATATGTGCACTGAAGGCATATCATGAAAGAATGTTTAAGCTAAAACAAAAAACTTGCATTTTTTCAATATCTAATGTGTCCAATACAGATTATTTTTATATAGGAATGAAATGTCAGTTTTGTGTTATAGAAACATCACTGACAGTAAGCAGGAGGCTGGGTTGGAGTGAATAGAAATTAGTAAATGCTATACCTATTAAGATTCTGCCGCAGTAATCAAGTGAGAGATACTGAGAGCTTTATTGAACCAAAGGGAAAATGATCCGGAGAACAGGGATAACCAGAGCAACGTTTTCATAGAGAATTGTCACATTTCATTTCCAATAAGAGGGGGGAAAATGGAGGAGTCAAGAAAGAGGAGTCAATGAAACAATAAAACAAGACAAATGGTGATGGCCTTATTGACAACACAGGAGCCTGAAACAATCAGTAATTTCAGGAGTGGGATAATATTTTGAAATAGTAAGCATGCTTCTTGCCTGCATTCAGATTCCAGTGAGGGTATTGTATACTAATCCACTCAGAGCTGGATGGTTATAGCAAAAATGCAAAAGAAAAAAAGAAAAAAGAATTAGCTTTTCATTCTGAAATAGACTTTGAAATATACAGTACAAATAAAGTTATTGATGGAAAAGCTTTTAAAGAGTGAAATCCTGAGTTTTGAGGATCAAAAGCAGTATGAAGTACATAAAGTTAAAATCTTAAATTATAAACATAGAAAAATCTGAGCTCAGACAGCCTATCTTCTCTACCTACTGGGGAAGAAGTAAAATTTTCCTGGGCTTGTGAAGAAGAATCAGAGAAAAGATTAATCTTTGTAAACCCAGATGGGGCTCTGAGAAGTAGACCCCTGAGTGATAGTCACTCAGTCATGCCCGACTCTTAGCGACCCCATTGACTGTGGACTGCCGGGCTCCTCTGTCCATGCAACTCTCCAGGCAAGAACACTGAAGTAAGTTGTCTTTTCCTTCTCCAGGAGACCCCTTTCTCTACCCTATATTAAACCACTGGGGGAAGACTGGTCAAGTAAGGACAATAAATCACCCAAATTGAGGATTTAAGAGAAGTGAAATCTGAAGACCTATACCAATTTGGATTAGTATTAGCAGAATACAAGTTAAGGCATCAATCTCCATGTCCACATATTGGCATGAAAGAGAATCAGCAAACTTTCTTGTCTACTTTGGGTAAATGACAAAGAGCCATGTCATATATGACCAAAGAGTGATCTGCTGAATGAGTACTGAAGACCAGATAGAAATACAGCTATCTCAGTAGGTGCCCAGGAGAATCTACATTGTGCTGTGCTAAGTCACTTTAATGGCGTCCGATTCTTTGAGACCCTACGGACTGTAGCCCACCAGGGCCCTCTGTCCATGGGATTCTCCAAGCAAGAATACTGGAGGGGATTCCATGCCTTCCTCCAGGGGATCATCCTGACCTAGGGATCAAACCCATCTCTTATGTCTCCTGCATTGGCAGGCAGGTTCTTTACCACTAACACAACATGGGAAGTCCAGAATCAACATTGCTGCTGCTGCTGCTGCTGCTAAGTCGCTTCAGTCGTGTCTGACTCTGTGCGACCCCATAGACGGCAGCCCACCAGGCTCCGCCATCCCTGGGATTCTCCAGGCAAGAACAGTGGAGTGGGTTGCCATTTCCTTCTCCATTAGTGAGGCTGCAAAGCAGACATCAGCAAGAACAGGCATAGATCAGATAGAGCTCTACCACCTCCTCCAACCCACCATGCTTATCTATGGCCCTGAAACTTAAATGTGATCTCAAAGAGAAGTAAGAAAGGAGGAGACTGAATCAATCAAAACTAATCTGAAATTTTCTACTACTAGCTATTGAGTTTCATTAGAGAAAAATAAGACATGTTTTTGATTATAGAATTTAAGTAATAGAAATGTAGGTCTAGGACTAAAAAGAAAAGTCTGGGCCAGAGAGTCCAGTTTGGGAGCCGTTATCAGACAGATGATAAACTGAAGCCCTAAGAGTAGATGAGATAAAGAGTAAGAAAGACAGAGTCCTCAGTGCTGTAGCATTTGTGGACCAAGCAAAGAACACATAGAGACAATGGTCTCTCTTTCTGCTAATTCATTCAGAGATGAGTAGAAATGAGTGCTGATAGAAATTAGGGCAAGAAGTTCAAGTCACCAGAATCAAATATTATTTGGGATGCCTGTTGGATATAGGAAGGTTGTTGTTGACCTGATCAAGAGAGTTTCATGGGAATGGGAGAGAGAGAAGTCAGATTCCATAGTTTCAGAAGAAAATGGAGAATCTGACAAAGTGAAGACAAAAGGTACAGGCTATGTTTTTGGAGAAACAGTGCTGAAAAGAAGGAAGGATATAGGGAAGAACTTTGAAGGTGATGTTCAGTTAAAGTAATGGTTTGGTTTTTCATTTGATCTTCATTTTTGTCGTGAAGATATGTTTTTATTTTGTTTGGGAGATGAGTAAAGAAAGTATTATTGAAGATGGAAATAGAGAGAAAAACAGATGAAAAAGATAGTTGAGTGATCTGTGAGGGATGAGTTGTGAGAATGTCAGCACAAAGTAAAAGACTTGGCTTTGAAATGAAGCAACATGAAGGAACAAATAAACAAAGCTGGAATGAACACTATTATAAGGAGTGAAGAAGTGAGTTTGATGAATTCCACTATATTATTCCTAGAAAGATGGCAAAGAGTAAGCAGCTGGGAGTGAAGAGGCTAGGAGGAAATCAGAAGGGCTCAGGAACTCGAGATTCCTAGTATCAATAAATCGTAGGATAAATAGGAATGAATAAAGGACAGCTGAGCTAGGAGGGATTGGGGGCAGAAGGAAAAGGGGACGACAGAGGATGAGATGGCTGAATGGCATCACCGACTCGATGGACGTGAGTTTGAGTGAACTCCAGGAGTTGGTGATGGACAGGGAGGCCTGGCGCCCTGCGATTCATGGGGTTGCACAGAGTCGGACACAACTGAGCAACTGAACGGAACTGAACTGAACTGAGCTGCCCTAAGGGCCCAACTAAAAGTGAACCCTAGAATATTAGTGTCATCTATCAACATAGTGGTGGAGAAGGCAATGGCAATCCACTCCAGTACTCTTGCCTGGAAAATCCCATGGATGGAGGAGCCTGGTAGGCTGCAGTTCACGGCGTCACTAAGAGTTGGACACGACTTCATTTCACTTTCACTTTTCACTTTTATGCATTGGAGAAGGAAATGGCAACCCACTCCAGCGTTCTTTCCTGGAGAATCCCAGGGATGGGGGAGCCTGGTGGGCTGCCATCAATGGGGTCACACAGAGTCAGACACGACTGAAGCGACTTGGCAGCAGCAGCAGCACCATCAACATAGTGGAGCTTCCCTGGTGGCTCAGTGTTAGAAAAATAAACAGTGCAGGAGATGCGGGTTTGATCCCTGGAGAAGGGAATGGCAGCCCACTGCAGCATTCTTGCCCGGGAAATGGTTGGCTAGTCCATGGGGTCACAAGGAGTTGGACACAACTTAGGGACTAAACAACAATAACAATCAACATAGCATTTTCTACAACAAAATTTGTTGATCGCAGCAAATACAAAGGCAACTAAGACACAATTCCTACAGCTTGGGGGCTCATTTGCATAAAACTTGTAAATAAACAATTGCAATTCAATGTTATAAGTCCTTTAGAAGAGGGGCAAAGTGCTGTGTATGTAACAACCAACACTGGATGTTAGGAAAGACCTCACACAGTATGGAAATTCCTTAAAATAAAACTAAAAATAGAGCTACCATATGACCCTGCAATCCCACTCCTGGGCATATATCCAGAGAAAAACATGGCCCGAAGACATAGAAATAACCTAAATGTCCATCAACAGAGAAATGGATAAAGAAAACACTTAGCAAACATTAATCTAGAAGTTCTGATTCAACCAGTTATAAAATCAACACCAGAAATTTGGGAAACCCCCAAGAACGGTAAACTTGTGTATTTGCTGTCAGAGTAAATCTTCCATTACTGCCACATGTTTTGGTTTATGATGAAATGCAGCAATGAAGAGCACAAAATCTAATTAGATGTGGAGAGTCCTGGTGTGAATCCTGGCTCTGAAGCTAGACAGAGTGGCATGGTCCTGACATTTAACCTCTGCCATCACAGTTTTTCACAGTGAAATTGTAGAATTAATTCAGTTCCGTATACTGGTTTTGATGACCAAATAGGAAATTTGAAAATGCTTAGAAGGATGTTTGGCTTATAGGATTGTGCTCCATAAAGAATTTCCATACATATGGATGAATATAGCATAAAGCTGTTATATTACTTTCTGCTTTTCTCCATATCTCATGTAGAAAAAATGTGCATGGTATTATACAATAAAATATCATTTAATAACTCCAGTTGAATGAAATTGATAATATATGTCACTCAGTCTACAAAGACTTTAAAAATCTTAAAGCTCTCAGCTCAATCTTTCTTTTTCTTAAGCTATCTTATAGAGGATGTCTTTGAAATCTGGTGGCACTTCAGTAGCATCCCACTTGCCCCATGAAAAATTCCAGGTGCATACTGTAAATTACAGTTTGGGCTGCAGTGGTCAGTTAACCCTTGAAATTCTGAAGCAAGCTTGACTGACTCCAGGCTAAGAACTGACTAACTCCTATGATTTTAGGACCAACATGAAAAAGTTTCAGTCCAAAAGATTACCTAATCAACCTCTACTGAATATGGATGTCTAAAATTTCTTTTGTTGGTGGTTAATCGCTAAGTTGTGTCTGACTCTTTTGTGAGCCCCAAGGACTATAGCCCACCAGACTCCTCTGTCCATGCGATTTCCCAGGTAAGAATACTGGAGTGAGTTGCTGTTTCCTTCCCCAAGGGATCTTCCTGAGCCAGGGGTCAAACCTGTGTTGCATTGGCAGGCACATTCTTTACCAATGAGCTACAAGGAAAGCCCCAAAATTTCTTTAACAAGAAAAAAATTATTCCTTCTGTAATTAACAATCAAGGTCAAATACCCTGCAAGAGCTAATGTTTATTGAGAACCGAGTATTGTGGCAAAGACTTGCATGCTTTCCATATTTTAACTCATTTAAACAAGAGCATGAACTTTTGACATAGAAACTGCTATCTTTTCATTTTACTCAGGAGGAAACAGGCATAGAGAGTAGAAATCACAATCGCAACATTACAACATTGTAAGTGGTGGACCTGGGATTTGAATCCAGACAGTTTAGTTTCAACCTCTATTTTTAATTACTTTACAAAATAAAGAGCAAAGATGAACAGAGTTGTCTCTCAGATTTTGTTGATGGACAGGAGGAAATACACTGGAAACAGAGGGAGGAGACACAAATTTCTGAAACATATTGCAGTGAACTCCATGGAAGGGAGAAAATGACACAGTAAAAAAGGCTGAAGATGACAAGTAAATACATCAGTGACTTCTCAGTTTTGTCAGGGGGCTATTCTAGTTTTCTTGGAGTCACTCTGGTAGACTTATTTCATTCCTTGGGAACTTACTTATGAAAGTAGAATGTCCAAAACATATCACCAAGGATCTTTCTTCAGGATTTCTTCCCCATCAGCACTGAGCTAGAGTTATATTTAAAATTGCATTTTAAGCTAACTAACAACATCCTTTACTGATAATTTATTCATCTGTAATATAATCCATTTTAGAAAGTAAATACAATATAATACTTTTTAAATAAATTTTCTCTTACCGCCATTAAATACTGTAGTTAGAGTTAATGAACATTTATTATACCCTGACATCTTACCATATGTAAATTTTAAGTACTATGCAAATATCCAGTTTTTTTAAGGTAAATGCCAGGTTGTTGATAAATGCTTTGTTAGAAATAAGCTATTGTTGTTCAGTCACTAAGTCCTGTCCAATTCTTTGCAACCCCATGGAATGTAGCATGCCAGGTTCATCTGTCCTCCGTTATCTCTGGAGTTTGCCCAAATTCATCTCTATTGAGTAGGTGGTGCTATTAAACCATCTCATTCTTTGCTGCCTCCTTCTTGTTTTGCCTTTAATCCTTTCCAACATCAGTCTTTTCCAATGAGTCAGCTCTTCACATCAGGTGGTGAAAATATTGGAGTTTCAGCATCAGTCCTTCCAATGAATATTCAAGGTTGATTTCCTTTAGGATTGACTGGTTTGATCCCCCGGCCTTCCAAAGGATTCTCAAGAATCATCTCCAACACCACAATTTGGAAGCATCAATAAGCTATGCAGAGAAGTAAATAGTATTTTTCTATATTCAAACAAACAAGAGTTATTTAGAGGTGGATTCTAATGAGCAGCACAGCATTCCTTCAGTTCAGTTGCTCAGTCGTGTCTGACTCTGCGACCCCATGAATCGCAGCACGCCAGGCCTCCCTGTCCATCACTAACTCCCAGAGTTCACTCAGACTCACGTCCATCAAGTCAGTGATGCCATCCAGCCATCTCATCCTCAGTCGTCCCCTTTTCCTCCTGCACCCAATCCCTCCCAGCATTAGCGTCTTTTCCAATGAGTCAACTCTTCGCATGAGGTGGCCAAAGTACTGGAGTTTCAGCTTCAGCATCATTCCCCCCAAAGAAACCCCAGGGCTGATCTCCTTCAGAATGGACTAGTTGGATCTCCTTGCAGGCCAAGGGATTCTCAAGAGTCTTCTCCAACACCACAGCTCAAAAGCATCAATTCTTTGGTGCTCAGCTTTCTTCACAGTCCAACTCTCACATCCATACATGACTACTGGAAAAAGCATAGCCTTGACTAGACGGACCTTTGTTGGCAAAGTAGTGTCTCTGCTTTTCAATATGCTATCTAGGTTGGTCATAACTTTTCTTCCAAGGAGTAAGAGTCTTTAATTTCATAGCTGCAATCACCATCTGCAGTGATTTTGGAGCCCCCAAAAATAGTGTTTCTTTCCACTGTTTCCCCATCTATTTCCCATGAAGTGATGGGACCAGATGCCATGATCTTACTTTTCTGAATGTTGAGTTTTAAGCCAATTTTTTCACTCTCCACTTTCACTTTCATCAAGAGGCTTTTGAGTTCCTCTTCACTTTCTGCCATAAGGGTGGTGTCATCTGCATATCTGAGGGTATTGATATTTCTCCCAGAAATCTTGATTCCAGCTTGTGCTTCTTCCAGCCCAGTGTTTCTCATGATGTATTCTGCATATAAGTTAAATAAGCAGGGTGACAATATACAGTCTTAAAGTACTCCTTTTCCTTTTCCTATTTGGAACCAATCTGTTGTTCCATGTTCAGTTCTAACTGTTGCTTCCGCCCTGCATATAAGTTTCTCAAGAGGCAAGTCAGATCCTCTGGTATTCCCATCTCTTTCAGAATTTTCCACAGTTTATTTTGATCCACACAAAGGATTTGGCATAGTCAATAAAACAGAAATAGATGTTTTTCTGGAACTCTCTTTTGCTTTTTTGATGATCCAGCAGATGTTGGCAATTTGGTCTCTGGTTCCTCTGCCTTTTCTAACACCAGCTTGCACATTAGGAAGTTCATGGTTCACGTATTGCTGAAGCCTGGCTTGGAGAATTTTGAGCATTACTTTACTAGCGTGTGAGATGAGTGCAATTGGGCGGTAGTTTGAGCATTCTTTGGCATTGCCTTTCTTTGAGATTGGAATGAAAACTGACCTTTTCTAGTCCTGTGGCCACTGCTGAGTTTTCCAAATTTGCTGGCATATTGAGAGCAGCACTTTCACAGCATCATCTTTCAGGATTTGAAATAGCTCAACTAGAATTCCATCACCTCCACTAGCTTTGTTTGTAGTGATGCTTTCTAAGGCCCACTTGACTTCCAGGATGTCTGGCTCTAGGTGAGTGATCACACCATCATGATTATCTGGGTCATGAAGATCTTTTTTGTATAGTTCTTCTGTGTATTCTTGTCACCTCTTCTTAATATCTTCTGCTTCTCTTAGGTCCATACCATTTCTGTCCTTTATCAAGAATGCCTCAGTGGTTTATAAGTCTACGAGTAAACCAACATCAGAAACTTGCCATGTCACATATTCTATGACTCAAAAAACCTCTCTCAGAAAATGGAGTGAAGATCATCAGAAAGGAGACCAGGAGTCAACTATATCCTTGGCAAGTGTTCAGTCCTCATAAACACAGGTCTTGCTGGTCATGAACTCTGATAGGAGCCAATGTTGAGAAAGTTGTATTTTTACTCTTCATGCATATTTTTTTTCTATAACCAGATGATGTGGCCAGAAATATAAAGATACACATTTGCTAATTTTAGGTTCTCTCATCATTGATTTGTCCATTGAGCAGAGAATAATTATGTGATATCAAGTCCATAGGCTAAATGCTTATAGGAGTCTACTTTCTTATTTCCCAGATTACATTGTGCTGAAACACTAATCAAATCACTATGAAATATTTTCCTTTTGTGATCACAAAATGGAGACAAAAGTTACAGTTGTCATGATCATTTCCTGTGATTCTATCTTGCATATGTCTTGCTAATTCTAAATTAGCAATTTATGGTTATATAACAAGAGCTTCATTTCTTATTTATGCATTTATTTAACAATTATCTACATGATGAAAAGCACTTTTCTAAGATACGTACAGAAGTGAGCAAAATAAAGTCTCTGCAGTCATGAGTTTCATATTCTAAAAGGGGGAGGCAGACAGAAATCATATTTACACAAATGACAGAACATCAGAGGAAAATAAAATAGGGTCATAAGAAAATATTGAAAGCTGTTGATACTTTAAGTAAGGTTTTCAGAAGCCTCTCTAAAGAGCTGGCAATTTGACTGAGACCTAAATGGTGAAAGTGAGTCTGACACATCAGGGAGAAGAAAGTTTCAGACATGGAAAATCATAATTAAAATACAAAGACTCTGACAAAAGTACATCATTGGCCTGTCAGGAGCAGTGAGATGGACAGTGTAGCTGGCATAGAATGAGAGAAGCAAAGACTTGTTGGAAATGTCTCTTTCACTGTGTATAGCCTTGAGGGACATGGTAAGATTAGGGATTATATTCCAATGACAACATGAAATCTTAGGAGGGTTTTTACACAATGGAATAATATGATTTGGTAAACATTTTAAGGAAATCCCTATGGCTACTGATTGGACAATGAACTTACAGTTTGGAAGGGGGAAAGTATGGCAGTTGAAAGATCAGTGAGGAGTTTTTTGATGTAGTAAAAGTGAGAGATTATGTTGACTTCACCAGAACAGTAAAGATGTTGAGAAGTACTCAGATTTGAAAGTCATTTGAGACAGCACCAAAATCACTTCTTGATGGATTATGTATGGTGTATTAGAGAAACTGCATCATACAGCGTAGTACCTGCTCTGGGCCACTAAAAGTACTCACTGAACTGGTCACTGAGCTAATTAGAGCAAGATAAGAAAAATTTACTTCTAGCAAGAAAAAGTGCTCAGCCATGGATGTTAGACAGGAATGTGGTGGTGTGAGTTCTAGCTTTGTTTTGTATTTCTAAGAGTAAAGGAAAATTATAATTAGAGATTTCTGTATGAGCTGAGTGCACACTAATCTGTTTAAGTGATAGCTTTCAAACTCTTCTACATGAAATTTCCTGGAAGTTTTCATCTGCTTCACTCTGATGGCAGTAAATGAAAATACAAAACTCAGAACATATGTGGGAACATATTGTATTTTCAATGTTTAATTCTTCACTGATTTCATCATAAAATCGAATCCCTAGGTTCTTGGCCAATTAAAATTTTGAATCTTCATTTTGCAGTTGAGTTCCTATGATTTTCTGGTACACAATGCATGCAACTGTTAGAAATGGATTTTTAAATTGGCTATTTTCAGTAAAGCATTTGACTTGCATCAAGATGTGAGAAGATCACAGCTTGTCAAATGTGCCAACCATTTGCTAATATTTTATTGATCTGGTGAAAGTCATTTTCAGCTGCACTAAACATACATCTTACTATGTTTCCTCAAACCAGATAAACCAGTTGAGGGCAGGGTACCATCATCCTGATCCCCAACAGAATTGCTTTCACTTAATTGTACTTTGGTGAATAGCCATTAATCCACATTGAAGGTGGTTATAAGAAACAGTTCTCTGAAATTCATAGTCATATATATTTTCAGGATTTATGAAGGAGTTAGTTTATTATATCACAAGCATTCCTTTTTATGAAATAGTTCCCAGGAGATAGTCCTGTCTGGTTGGAATATTAAAATTGACTGCTAATTATACCTTTGCAAAATATTTTTTTGTAATTGATATGAATTATTCTCTGACTCAATTTTCCTCTTTGTATAAGCTGTTAAGGGCTTCCCTAAGAGTAGTGGAGTGGGTTGCCATTTCCTTCACCAGGGGATCTTCAACCTGGTGATCAAACCCGGTCTCCTCATTGCAGGCAGACGCTTTACCGTCTAAGCCACCAGGGAATCCCTATGGAATATTAAAATTGACTGCTAATTATACTTTTGCAAAAAAAATTTTTAATTGATATGAATTGTTCTCTGATTCAATTTTTCTCTTTGTATAAGCTGTTAAGGGCTTCCCTGGTGTCTCAGATAGTAAAGCATCTGCCTGCAATGCAAGAGACTGGGGTTAGATTCCTGGGTCAGGAAAATCCACTGGAGAAGGAAATGGCAACCCACTCCAGTGCTTTTGCCTGGAAAATCCCATAGACGGAGGAGGCTGGTAGCCTACAGTCCATGGGATTGCAAAGAGTCAGACACAACTGAGCAAATTTACTCTCACTTTTATAAGCTTTTTAAAAATCTCAAGATGTTTTAGGTTACATACAAAAACTTCAATAGTTAATTACTCTGTGCGTGTTAACTTTTTTCCTGTGGGTTTTCTTTTTGCACCAGGTTTTATAGATTCCCTGTTAGGTTTATTTTATGCCATGTCTAAATTTCTGGGGAAAAAAATCAAGATTGGATAAACTACTTGATCTGTTTGGATCTCAGTTTTCTCATCTAAAGCCTGAAAGTAAGATTATAAAATTTCCAAGATGCTTTCTTTCTATAATTGTGAATATTCAGATAGATGAAATATGTACTTCAGCTTTAGTAATGGGGAAACATTTTAGTTCTTCTCAAATCCTTATATAAAAGCAGTTGGCTTACTCTTCCTACGTAGAAAGCCAGCTCTGCCTTCAGTTCAGTTCAATTCAGTCGCTCAGTCGTGTCCGACTCTTTGCGACCCCATGAATCGCAGCACGCCAGGCCTCCCTGTCCATCACCAACTCCCAGAGTTCACTCAGACTCACGTCCATCGAGTCCGTGATGCCATCCAGCCATCTCATCCTCTGTCTGGGGAAAAAAATCAAGATTGGATAAACTACTTGATCTGTTTGGATCTCAGTTTTCTCATCTAAAGCCTGAAAGTAAGATTATAAAATTTCCAAGATGCTTTCTTTCTATAATTGTGAATATTCAGATAGATGAAATATGTACTTCAGCTTTAGTAATGGGGAAACATTTTAGTTCTTCTCAAATCCTTATATAAAAGCAGTTGGCTTACTCTTCCTACGTAGAAAGCCAGCTCTGCCTTCAGTTCAGTTCAATTCAGTCGCTCAGTCGTGTCCGACTCTTTGCGACCCCATGAATCGCAGCACGCCAGGCCTCCCTGTCCATCACCAACTCCCAGAGTTCACTCAGACTCACGTCCATCGAGTCCGTGATGCCATCCAGCCATCTCATCCTCTGTCATCCCCTTCTCCTCCTGCCCCCAATCCCTCCCAGCATCAGGGCTCTGTCTTCAGGAAATGGAAAATCCAATTTCTACCCCATCCTGTTGGGGCTTCCCTGATGGTTTAGAAGGTAAAGAATCTACCTACAGTGCAGGAGACCTAGGGAGACCTAGGTTCAGTCCCTGGGTGAGGAAGATCCTCTGGAGAAGAGAAGGCTACCCACTCTAATATTCTTTCCTGGAGCATTCCATGGACAGAGGAGCCTGGTGGACTACAGTCCATGGGTTGCAAAGATTCAGACATGACTGAAAGACACACACACACAGCCTGTCCTGGTCAGTTGCAGTCACACTTATTAGAACTATAGCCTTCAAGCAACATCTCTCAGTTCTTGGAACTTCTTAGGTTATTTTAGGGGACTATAGCTCTCCAGCAGTTTGTAATCTATACCCAGGTGATTCACTTTATAACTGAACCTGAAATGGTAGATAAAGAAAAAAATGTTCGGCATCAGTCAAATATTTCCCTAGTGGCTCAGATGGTAAAGAATCCACCTACAATACGAGAGACCTGGCTTCAGTCCCTGGGTTAGGAAGATCCCCTGGAGGAGGGCATGGCAACCCACTCCAGCATTCTTGCCTGGAGAATCCCCATAGACAGAGGAGCCTGGCAGGCTACAGTCCATGGGCTCACAAAGAATCAGACAGGACTGAGTGACTAAACACAGTACAACGGCACAGCATATATATTTCAGGGAAGTATTTTATTTTGTCCTGAACTATGGCCAGTTGGCTTCCCTAGTAGCTCAGACTGTAAAGCGTCTGCCTGCAGTGCGGGAGACCTGGGATAGATCCCTGGGGTGGAAAAAATCCCCCAGAGAAGGAAATGGCAACCCACTCTGGTACTCTTACCTGGAAAATCCCATGGACAGAGAAGCCTGGTGGCCTACAGTCCATGGGGTCGCAAAGAGTTGGAAATGACTGAGCGACTTCACTCATTTTATGCCAGTTGACTCTGTTCTCTATTTTTTGAATCCAGAAAAATCATAAAGTACAATTGTTCCCCAGACCAGATATGGGCTCTCATCATGCCAAGCTACTACAAACACAAAAACAAACAATATTAACGAGCAAAAATTTTGAAGGAAATACCACTATACAGGTCAACAAGGAGCTATAAAGTAATGTAGTATTTCTTAAACTTAGTTTATGCTGTGCCTATGCCAAGAGCTTGAATTGTGCCTGGTTGCAAGCACTAAGTGTATTCACTGTTATCTATCTTTGCCTTGGAGGTTTTCAGTGATTTGCAGACTGAACGATGTTGGGGATGTCTGCTTTTGATTCCTTCATAGTACTGCAGTCAGAGTGGGAACTGAGAAACTGCAGGCCAGCTGCCTCAAGAAGTGCTTCTTGCCACTCTGTGGTCTTTTCTGAAGACTAATTATTGTTTTAGATATCCCTAGGCTTTTTCTCTGCGTCTTATGTAAGCAAAACCTATTAAATGTTATGCTTCAGGATTTCTGTTCCACTGTGAACTTTGCCATTAAACCAAGCCTTTTCTTTACCTGTTTTTGTCCTAGTCCCTTCCTCCTTCCAGTTAAAGAGCTCACTTAAATGTAAATTCTACAATGAACAGTAAAAAGACTTAAAAAAGACTGTTCTTTACCTTGGGATAGCAATAAAATAGGTAAAATTTCTACTCATTTCACATTCTTTATTTGCCATCTTTTCTCGCTGATTTTCCCGTATTCAAGTCCAATGTTTTCAACTATTTCATTGTAATATCACTGCAAAAGGAATACCAAGTAGCAAACTGAAAGCAACACCAATGCCTAAACATTGACTCTAATTTCTTTCAGTTACCTTTTTAATTTATTTTGTTCTGTTTTTGGTTCTCTATTACATAGTCATAATGTATTATATTAATTACACAATTAATGTATAATAATGCTATATATGAACTTTATACATGATATAAAACATGAATATCAGAAACAGTAACCCTTAAGACCAAGAGCACCCAAAGAATAAGATGTTCATAGTGATATAATGATGAAAAAAGGTCACTCACATCAAAACCATAAAAATTGTAAATGTGTGCATACACTCACAAGAGAGTTTCAGGACACTTGAAGTAAAAATGGACAGAATTAAAAGCGGAAATAGATAAGGCTACAAAGCCAGCAGTTTTCATGCCCTTTTCTCACCAATTGATAGAAGCAATTTTAAACCAGCAAAGATGTAGAAGTTCTTTTTTTTTTAATTAATTTTTATTTTTTTAGTTTGTTTTGCTTTACAATACTGTATTCATTTTGCTATACATTGACATGAATCAGTCACGAGTATACATAACTCCCAATCCCGACCCCCACCTCCCCTCTCCCGCCCCACACCCTCTCTCTGAATTATCCCCGTGCATCAGTCCCAAGCATCCTGCATCCTGCATCAAACCTGGACTGGCGATTCGTTTCACTTATGATATCACACATGTTACACTGCCACTCTGCCAACCCATCCCACCCTCTCCCTCTCCCACAGAGTCCAAAAGGCCGTTCTATACATCTGTGTCTCTTTTGCTGTCTTGCGTACAGGTTTATCATTACCATCATTCTAAATTCCATATATATGTGTAAGTATACTGTATTGGTGTTTTTCTTTCTGGCTTACTTCACTCTGTATAATCGGCTCCAGCGTCATCCACCTCATTAGAACTGATTCAAATGTATTCTTTTTAATAGCTGAGTAATACTCCATTGTGTATATGTACCACAGCTTTCTTATCCATTCATCTGCTGATGGACATCTAGGTTGCTTCCATGTCCTGGCTATTATAAACAGTGCCGCAATGAACATTGGGGTACACGTGTCTCTTTCAATTCTGGTTTCCTTGGTGTGTATGCCCAGCAGTGGGATCGCTGGATCATAAGGCAGTTCTATTTGCAATTTTTTAAGGAATCTCCACACTGTTCTCCATAGTGGCTGTACTAATTTGCATTCCCACCAACAGTGTAAGAGGGTTCCCTTTTCTCCACACCCTCTCCAGCATTTATTGCTTGTTGACTTTTGGATCGCAGCCATTCTGACTGGTGTGAAATGGTACCTCATTGTGGTTTTGATTTGCATTTCTCTGATAATGAGTGATGTTGAGCATCTTTTCATGTGTTTGTTAGCCATTCGTATGTCTTCTTTGGAGAAATGTCTATTTAGTTCTTTGGCCCATTTTTTGATTGGGTCATTTATTTTTCTGGAGTTGAGCTGCATAAGCTGCTTGTATATTTTTGAGATTAGAAGTTCTGTACAACACTATCAACCATCTTAATCTAACTGATGTTTATAAAGCATTACAACCTGCAACTACAGAATACATTTCCTTTTCAAGTCTGCATAGTACTTTCAACAATATACAAAATTTTCTGGGATAAAAACAAGTGTCAATAAGCTTAAAAGAACCAAAATTGTATAGCATTGTTCTCTGATCAAAATAGAATCGAATTGGGAATAAATAACATCTAGAAAAAAATATCATTTAAAAGGAAAGCAATATAACTTTAATATTAATTAATATTAAGACTTAAATATAGAGCTAGAGTAGCACTTGTAAAGAAATGTAGTTTTCAATGATTATAACAGAAAAGAAGTAAAAGGTGTAAAAATCAGTGACCTTAAAAAGCTGGAAGAAGAAGGGCAAAGAAAACCCAAAGTAAGCAGAAAGCAATGAACCCAGAAACAGGCAAACAATAGAGAAAATTAGCATAGCCAAGACTATCCTTTGATAACATCAACAAAATTGATACTCCCCCACCTAATGTAATTAGGAATAAAAAAAGAATGCAAATCATGTTTATGCATGATTGGGAATCTCAAAGATTTCCATGATAACTAACAAGATAATGTTGCTAATATAAAGTACCCTGTTATTTGCACTTGTTCATCATATTTTCACATTCATTTTTCAATAAGAAGCATTCTGGATGTAACTTTAAGTAAAAAGTTTCCTTAAAACCTCAAACTTTCGAAATTCTGTCAGTAAGTTGAAATATAACAATATTTATGTTTGGATGCAAGAACTGCTCCAATAATTAACTGGCTATGAAAGCTGTCAATTTTACATGCAAAACAATAGTTAAATTTTGAAAAAGATTGACAGTTAATGCAAATATGGAATTAGCTACCTAGACAGCTTTAAAGATTATTATATTCTTTTGAACTGAAAAATATGTATAAAAATTTAAATAATGCAAAGCAGAAAAATGAAACCTACACTACATTTAATCCTAGAATTTATAAACTTTGTTGTGATAGTACTTTTAACATAAATAACATAAAACTAAATTTGATATTTCGGTTCAGTTCAGTTCAGTCGCTCAGTCACATCCGACTCCCTGCGACTA
>SJXQ01007007.1:305212-324382 GCA_006408695.1 Aepyceros melampus | reverse complement strand
CAGGCACTCTGTCTATCAGATCTAGTCCCTTAAATTTATTTCTCACTTCCACTGTATAATCATAAGGGATTTGATTTAGATCATACCTGAATGGTCAGATCCAGCCAAATACCAATAACTGCCTTTGAATTAGAGACTTAGGTGATTATTGCAGTTTTGAAAACCCAGTCTAGGGAGAACTCAAAAGAAAAGTGGGGTGTATGTTAAGGGAAAACCTAACGTGTCTGACTGTCCCTTTCTTTTGAATCTCTTCTTAGTCTACACTGTAAGGTGTTAATGAAAAGTAATGTGTACCTAGAGCAACAAGCATGTTCCAGAGCATAGTCCCAAAACAGCTGTCAAGAGAGAGAGGTTTGTTGATAAAGAATTTCATGATCAAATATGTCTAGGACATTCAATATTAGCTTCCTTTTCCAACCATTTGAAAATTCACCAGGCATCTTGTCATAATAAAGGCTCTGAAAAGTCCCACAGTAAAGACAACTTTTAAATGTGTTCCAGCAGCATTTTTCAAGCTTAATTAAGCACATGGATATTTGCTTCCCCTACACACAGATCAAGTGTTCCATAAAGCATAGTTTTAGACATATTAACAAAAATAAAAATACTGAGAAAACTAAATGTGTCAAGTAAATCTATTTCTTGTCCTAAAGAAAAATGGAAAGCATCTCTCAATGCTATTATTTGTCAAGAAAGAAGAAGCTAAAGGAAGGCTTTTCAATCTCAGCAAAAGGAAGCTCTCCACATATCTGACTCAAATGTTCTTTTCTGTGCTTGGCTCATGTCTTCAAACAAACACCAGACACACACTCCTTGCATTGAGTGGCATGTGCCAGGACAGGCATGGGTCTAGGTGCCCCTCCCACTAAAAAGTACAACTTCAACCATCATTAACCCACTCAGAAGGACCTCGTGCAGGTATTACTACAGGTACCAAGGGAAGAATTAATAGCATCTTTGTGTCCCTAAAAGGAACATAAAAGCTCCTCCTGTTCATTCCCAGCATCTAATCCATCAAGAAATGTCTGGAAGATAAATTGGAACTAAGCTGACTTTTGTTAATAATGTAACAATTTTGAAAGTGCAGCTTTAATCAAGGGGAAAATTTTCTAGAATTTGACAACCTTTTCCATTCCCTTTGGTATAGGCTCCATTCTTTTTTCAAAACTGTCTAATGCTGTTTCTTAGGTGGGGTTCAATAGAAACCAGTCTATAATGCAATGCACTCTCTTTATGTGATGTTTAGATATGAGATTGATCTCGGTGGGCACCCTGGAGTTCTGAAAGTAGGATTATTGGATTTTGTGGCTTTCTCAGATGTCGAAGATCTTTAAACAGTGTCTTGCAAAGTTGCTACATCCTGCTTGTCTGTAAAACACTTATGAACTCATCAAAGAAGGTAGACTTCATTTTAATTAGACATGGTGGGTGAATGGTGGTGGGGGAGGGCTGGAAGCCAACTTCCCCCCACCATCTAGTTAAGTGCCAGGACCACGTTCACTTCCATACCTTGAAAAGAAAAATGAGTTCCTCCATCTCCAGATCAATAGGGCCTTAACAGGAACACTGCTGACACAGGATGGAATTCAAAATTCACAATAGCGGCGGGGACAAAAGACATGGTTGTTAAAGCAGAAGTTTGGCTGCCATGTTATCTCAGGATTCCTCCAGAAGATTTGAATAGCTTTGAATTCAGGCTGAATCAGATGGGAGCAATAAAATGATAGGTTAGCCTCATGGAGTGGCTCGCATTTAAGAAAAACAAAGCAATTAACATACAGTATACTTCCTCTGAAATAGTTACAGATGCAGAAAACAAACCCATGGTTACTAGGGGTAAGGGGAGAAGGGATAAAGTGGGAGATTGGGATTGATATATACACACTACCATATATAAGACAGATGACGAATGAGGACCTATTATGTAGCACCTACTGATATCCATTGGAAGGACTGATGCTGAAGCTGAAACTCCAAAACTCTGGCCACCTGATGCGAAGAACTGACTCACTGGAAAATAACTTGATGCTGGCAAAGACTGAAGCAGGAGGAGAAGGGGACAACAGAGGATGAGATGGCTGGATGGCATCACCAACTTGATGGACATGAGTTTGAGCAAGCTCCGGGAGCTGGTGACGGACAGGGAAGCCTGGTGTGCTATAGTCCATGTGTTGCAAAGAGTCAGACATGACTGAGCGGCTGAACTGAACTGTATAGCAAAGGGATCTGTATTCAATGCTCTGTAATGGCCTATATGGGCGTCCCTTGTGGCTCAGCTGGTAAAGAATCTGCCTGCAGTGCAGAAGACCTGGGTTTGATCCCTGGGTTGGGAAGATCCTCTGGAGAAAGGAAAGGCTACACACTCCAGTATCTGGGCCTGGAGAATTCCATGGACTGTATAGTCCATGAGGTCGCAAAGAGTTGGACATGACTGAGCGACTTTCACTTTCACTTTCAATGGCCTATATGGGAAAAGAATCTGAAAAAGAGTGGATACATGTATCCATACAACCAATTCAGTTTGCTGTGCACCTGAAACAAACAACGTTGTAAATCAACTCTACTCCAATCACTTTTTTTTAAGTTAGGTAGCTATTGTGTAATAGACACCACACTGTTGTGGCCCACAGCCCCTCTGAAGCCCTCATGTCAGGCATCAGGAATGTCTGGAAGCAACCGGGCTATTATCCTAGAGGGAAAGTGCAAGGACTCTTGGATTACAACCACCTGGAAACTTGTGCTGGGTCATGCATTTTGTCACTGCAATCAAACAGTGACCCTCCTTTTCAGATTTGCAACCAATGGACCAAGCAATCCATAAATGTACACATGAACAAGAATTGATAGGTATTCTCATTCCCTGTTTCCTCCTAACATTTTTCTAAACTAGTGGCACTTGTATTCACATTTTTATTCAAGTGAAGTATAAAAGTCTATCTGATGTGGCACAAATTCCATGGGCCTGATTTCCCATGTACATATGCACAGCACAGGTTTACCAACCACTGTCTTGGCTCTGAGGATAAGGCATGTGTTTCAGATGGCCCAACTGGTTCCACTCAAGTAGGATGCTGAAGGCTTTCTTTCAAATACTGCCCTCACTACAAGATACCATGATACACATATAGGAATGACCCAAATCCAGAAAACTGATACCACCAAACTCTGGTTTAGATGGAGAACAACAGAAATATTCATTCACCAGTACTCATTGCTGGTGGCAATGGAAAATGGTACAGCTACTTTAGAAGACAGTTTGGCAGTTTCTTACAAAACTAAACATACTCTTACGGTGCATGCATGCTGAGTCGCTTCAGTCATGTCTGACTCTTTGAAACCCTGTGGACCATGACCCACCAGACTCCTCTGTTCGTGATATTCTCCATGCGTGAGTACTAGAGTGTTGCTGTGCCCTCCTCCAGGAGATCTTCCCAGCCCAGGGACTGAACCCAAATTTCTTATGTCTCCTGCATAGGCAGGTGGGTCCTTTACCACTAGCACCTCCTGGGAAGCCCACCCTTATGGTATGATCCAGTGATCACACTCCTTGGCGTTTACTCAAAAGAGCTGAAAACTTATGTCCACACAAAAACCCACACAAGAATATATCGATTCATAATTGATTCATAATTGCCTAAACTTGGACGCAGCTAAGAGGTCCTTTGGTAGATGAATGGATAAATCAATGGTGGTACATCCAGATAATGGAATATTATACAGTGCTAAAAGGAAATGAGTCATCCAGCTATAAAAAGGTATGGAGAAACCTTGAATCCATACTACAAAGCCAATCTGAAATTGCTATATACTGTATTATCCCAAGTAAATGACATTTTGGAAAAAGCGAGACTATGGAGATAGTAAAAAAGTTAGTTGTTACCAGGCAAGGTGGGTGGGAAAGAATGAACAGGCAGAGCATGGAGGATTTTTATGGCAGTGAAAATATTCTGTATGATACTGTAATGGTAGAGACATGTCACGATACATTTCTTTAAATCCACAGGATGTTCTATACCAACAATGTAAATTACAAACCCTGGTTGATACTGACGTGTCAGATAGGACCATCCATTGCAACAGATGTCCCACCCGTGGGGGATGTGGACAATGGGGAGATATTGTCAGTGGTGGAGGATGTTGACAATGGGGAGGCTATACCTGCGTGGAGGCGGGAGATATACGGGAAATTTCTGCATTGTCTTTATGTTGCTCTGAAGCTAAAAGTGCTCTAATAAAATTAAGTGTTCTAAGTAAAGCCAAAACAAAACCCACCACACCCTCTCAGTGCTCAGGGTACATGCCCTCTGACTCAGATTATTTGCGTCCCATGGTATTGAAATGAGAGTTGGCCAATGGGGTGGGGTGGATGGGGACAGAGATTAGTCTTACCCCACTCCAGTACTCTTGCCTGGAAAATCCCATGGATGGAGGAGACAAGTGGGCTACAGTCCATGGGGTCGCTAAGAGTCGGACATGACTGAAGCGACTTAGCAGTAGCAGCAGATTAGTCTTGAGCACAACGTGCTGGGTGGGTCAAGGGGCTCATCCAATGCGAAGGGCAGCCTCTGCTAAGTCCCCAGGGCAGGCAGCACATGTCACTCAACTGAGGGATGGCTGGGCCCTTTGCAGGCATAAAAGAGGCCCCCCTTCATCCTCCAAGTGTAAAGCCTGGACCAGACCTTCTTGAGAGGACGCTAAGCCTGAGACTGAGATGCCTCCAGGTGCTGCCTCTATGCTGTCCACACACTCTCTCCATTCAGAGTCAGCCTCATAAGCCCACTCATGCCTCTCCCTCATCACCTCTGCATCCTTCCCTTCCCAGAGTCCAGGACTTCATTTATTTCTTCAGTACTCTTGCCTGGAAAATCCCATGGATGGAGGAGACAAGTGGGCTACAGTCCATGGGGTCGCTAAGAGTCGGACATGACTGAAGCGACTTAGCAGTAGCAGCAGATTAGTCTTGAGCACAACGTGCTGGGTGGGTCAAGGGGCTCATCCAATGCGAAGGGCAGCCTCTGCTAAGTCCCCAGGGCAGGCAGCACATGTCACTCAACTGAGGGATGGCTGGGCCCTTTGCAGGCATAAAAGAGGCCCCCCTTCATCCTCCAAGTGTAAAGCCTGGACCAGACCTTCTTGAGAGGACGCTAAGCCTGAGACTGAGATGCCTCCACATGCTGCCTCTATGCTGTCCACACACTCTCTCCATTCAGAGCCAGCCTCATAAGCCCACTCATGCCTCTCCCTCATCACCTCTGCATCCTTCCCTTCCCAGAGTCCAGGACTTCATTTATTCCTTGCTTACCAGGGCTTCCCCAGATCTATGCTCAAGGCATACATGTAGGTCTTCCCCTCACCCTACAGCCTGGGCTTTGCAAATGCAGGAATCCATCCACGATCCCTCTTTTCTCTCTGTGTTGTGGTTGGGTCATCTTCCCCTTGAGCAGTGAAGACAGGCTGAACAGAGGACTGGATGAGAGAAGGGCCAAAGGGGAGGAGGAAAGAAATGCTCCTGTGTCCACAAACACAGAAGCCTCTCAACTTTTAAAATGTCACAGCATTCTATAAAATGCTTCAAGAACTTCGGGGGACAGTGGCTACTGAACTTGCTTAAAATGTCAGGAATTGAGTGTAAAGACACTGTTTCTTCAGTTAAAAGAAATGGAAACCTGTGCTGGGGGCCTGAGTTTGGGATGGATGGGATCGTGCTGGAGTAATCAGAAGATGAAGGGACAGGGGACAGGAGCTAGAATAGGCGGGCTTTCACCCACATCCCCAGCACACACACTGACACGCTGGCACCGGCACACATGTGCTTCATCCCAAAATACAGATCGTTGCTTACACATGGTAATAACATGCCACGATTGCTTGCTTCTAAGCAAGGGAAAAGACCAAAGACTCTGTGTCACAGTGAGAAAAAGAGGAGCTTTAGGATGAGCAATCCTAAAATCGAGACTCACTGTATGACCTCAGAAAAAAAAATAGATTTCTTTTCTGAGCCTCAGTTTTCTCATCTGTTCAATGGAAATAATCATGTCTCTTCTCTGCTGGTCTCACAGGATTGGGAATG
This sequence comes from Aepyceros melampus, assembly GCA_006408695.1. Lineage (NCBI taxonomy): Eukaryota > Metazoa > Chordata > Mammalia > Artiodactyla > Bovidae > Aepyceros > Aepyceros melampus. The sequence continues at coordinate 318,312 of SJXQ01007007.1, read as the reverse complement.
CTATATGAGACCATGAGCAGATAAGTGTTTTATAAATGATAACATATTATCCCCTCCCTAAGGTTTGAGGTTAGGAGGAACTAATAAATAATTACCAAATTTGGAAAGAGACAGAGGGCCAGGGAGAAAGAAAGATGATCCAAAGGATTCATTGTGGTTCATCTTCCTCACCCTAATCTCCAGATGGGGCCGCATCTTCCAGTCGTCCTCCAAGCTGAGGAAGCCAGATCTGCGTTAGGGGGATGGGAGAAGGATGATGACCACAGCAAAGCATTTACCCAGAGTCACTTCCCAGAAGGAAGTATAAAAATAGTTTGTCTATTACCTGGATATTTCTTGGCAGTGTCTTATTCCTAGCAGGTAGAATGGAGACTGTACTAGACATTCAGCAAATACCTCAATTTTCCATGCATGCCATAGAGCAGTGCTTTCCAAATGTAATTCACAGACTGCCAACACCAGAAGCATCATAAAGGTTGTTAAAATGCAGAGTCCTGGACTCTGCCCCAGGTTGTGGAATCAGACTGTGGGGGCTGTGGCCCAGAAATCAGCATTTTAACTATGCACATTAAAAGGGCTTCTCAGGTGGCCCTAGTGGTAAAGAACCCTCCAGCCAATGTGGGAGACATGAGACATAATGTCTGGCCAATGTAGGAGACATAAGAGACACGGGTTCAATCCCTTGGTCGGGAAGATCCCCTGGAGAAGGGCATGGCAACCCACTCCAGTATTCTTGCCTGGAGAACCCCATGGACAAGGAGCCTGGCAGGCTACAGTTCATGGGGTTGCAAAGAGTTGGACACTGAAGCGATTTAGCATGCAGGCACATACACAAGCACATTAAAAAGAAGAGCTGAAATTTTTAGCATAATCATAGAAGTTCAATTGAATTAAACATCTCTTCACATGTCAGACATAATCCTAAGCGCCTTACATGCATTAATGTGTTGATGCCCACAATCATGCTATGAAGTAAGTACTGTTATTATAATCAATTTGCAATGAAATAAAAAGAAAGAATCAGAGCTCCTGGAAGCAAGTGACACCCCAAAGTTCATGGAGGGAATAAGTTTCAAGGTTGAGGTTACCTCCCAGCTCCTGGGCTCTCCATTGTACAGACACCCAGTCATACCTGCAAGCAACATAAGACAGAAATTACACAAATGTTCCATGTCCCTAACCATGGCCAGAATATACCCCTTGGGTTATGCTAAGGTGAAATCAGCAGCTCCAGAGTGCTGATCCCTCTCAGTGCTGACAGGTCCCAGAGTCAGACAACCCTTCTCTCTTATTCCATTATGTTTTGCTGCTTGAGATGCATTTGTGATGTTTAATTTATATCCCCTGATCATAAAGTGATTGCATCACTAAAAAGGCTGTGATGTTGATTTATACGATAGTTGCTTGTGTCTGTTAATTAGAGAAATATCATTTGGCTTCCCATGGAAGAAGAACAATAAATTATAGAGGAGGAGGGAGGAGCCATCATTTCCCCAAACCTCTGCTGGTTACTCCTCTTGAATCTTATTTATGATCCCCAGGGGTTTTATTCCATTTACACCAACAACCTCTAGATAAAGCTGTTAACTTGGGTTGAGAAGGAAGGAACAGTAGAAACAATGAGGTAGGAAAATAAATGTAAAAGTTGTCTAATTATATTAAGGCACATGAACACACACGCTTACACACACATACACACACAAAACTGTAATGCAGAGATACAGTTCAACTCACTTCATGTGCTCTTCCTCAGCCAACCTCCCACCCCACTCTCACCAAGAGCATCACTGTCTCCAAGGCAGGACTGTCTCTAGCAAAACCAACAAATAATCAACTTGCAGGGAAAAGGGAGTTGCCTCTTAGGAAGAGTGACCCCATATTTTCCATGCAGTGGACTGTGTGCCTGGACAAGGACTTTGTTTTTCTCCAACAACTAAAACTGATCTTACTTATGCCTAAAAGGAAGTACAAAGAAGGATAATTTTTTTTTTTTATTGGTTCGATGGTTTACTCATTCAACAAACATTAGCTGGTATATGTACCTACTATATGGCAGGCCCTGGGTTAAGGCTGGGTGTGCGGTGGTCAGCAGAAACGGCCACAATCCCAGATGCCACACAGCTTAGTCTCTAATGGCGGAGATGACATAATCAGGTATTTGTTATTGTTCAGTTACTAAGTTGTCTCCAACTCTTTACGACCCCATGGACTGCAGCATGCCAGGCTTCCTTGTCCTTCACCATCACCCGGAGCTTGCTCAAACTCATGTCCATTGAGTCAGTGATGTCATCCAACCATCTTGTTCTCTGTCATCCCCTTCTCCTCCTGCCTTCAATCTTTCCCAGCATCAGGGTCTTTTCTAATGAGTGGGCTCTTTGTATCAGATGGCCAAACTATTGGAGCTTCAGTTTCAGCATCAGCCCTTCAAATGAACATTCAGAGTTGACTTCCTTTAGATCTGACTGGTTTGATCTCCTTGCTGTCCAAGTGACTCTTAAGAGTCTTCTCCAGTACCATAGTTCAAAAGCATCAATCAGGCATGAATGATATGAAATCACAAGTCTGCCGCTTGCTATAAAGGAGAGACAAGTGATCATGAGAGAGTTTCTTGAAGAAATATGAATAATGTTTGAGTAAAATATTAAGAATGAGTTGTCCTGGTAAGGACAGAGGGAAAAGTATTCTGGAAAGAAGGAATGGCATGTGCAAAAGCTGGGAGGAAGTATGGTGAGTCCAAAGGATTCAAAGACCCCCACTGTGAGCATAGGGAATAGTGAGGGAGACAGTGACTGAAGACGGGGCTGGAGAGGTTGGAGCCACATCACACAAGGTCCCAGAGACAGAATTAGCTTTTATCCCAAGGGCAGAGCAGTGGGATGCTGCTACAAGGGCAGCAGAGTGGTGTAATCAGACTTGCATTTTGAAAAGGTCATTGTGACATACCTTCAAAAGACTTTTGAGTTTTCTGAGACCAAAATGACCACAACATTCAGTTCAGTTCAGTTCAGTTGCTCAGTCGTGTCTCTTTGTGACCCCATGAATCGCAGCACTCCAGGCCTCCTTGTCCATCACCATCTCCCGGAGTTCACTCAGACTCACGTCCATCGAGTCCGTGATGCCATCCAGCCATCTCATCCTTGGTCGTCCCCTTTTCCTCCTATCCCCAATCCTCCCAGCACCAGAGTCTTTTTAGGTAGACAGTCCCCAGGTTGGGTGAAACATTATGAAAAGTCACAGCATGTGACTCAACCAGGGCTTCGACACTGTCAGTGAAGATGAGCTCGTCTTCTTCCCTTGCCCTGCCTCTGGATCATCCCTTTTGTACCCATCCATATTCATGCACCAGAAGTGTGTATCTTGAAACTGGCAGAAGGAGAAAGTAGGAAAAGGAAGAAGACAGACTGATGGAGGGGATGACTCAGCATCTGCTCCATGCCCAGCGCCTGGGCCTGGATTGGAGCCCGCATCACAAGAAGAATGAGAGCTAGAAGGTGAGGGAGCAGAGGCTGGTGCAATCTGCTCCTGACAATGCTTTCCTCACAAAGGCTTCCTTGGCCACTCAAATTAAGGTAGCCCCAACAGGCGTCCTCTCCATCATAAAGTGACCAAGTGCATTTATTCACTTCTTTGCCTTTTAATAGAAAATGATCTTTCTCCTTATCACTATAATTGAACATACTGTTGTTGTTCAGTTGCTAAGTCATGTCTGACTCTTTGCGGCCCCATGAATGGCAGAACGCCAGGCTTCCCTGTCCTTCACCATCTCCTGGAGTTTGCTCAAACTCATGTCCATTGAGTCAGTGATGCCATCCAACCACCTCATCTTCTGTTGGCCCCTTCTCCTCCTGCCCTCAATCTTTCCCAGCATCAGGGTCTTTTCCAATGAGTCAGCTCTTCACATCAGGCAGCCAAAGTATTGGAGCTTCAGGTTCAGCATCAGTCCTTCCTATGAATATTCAAGGTTGATTTCCTTTAATAATAATAACTTATAATAATATTATTATTGTATAACATAATAATAAAAATAACTGAGCATAGCCCCTGCCATATGCAGGTGCTCAAAAAGCCTTTGTGTGATGAATGAATGGAGGATCAGTGAGTGAGTTATGACTTCAACAGCATCAGGGGACATTAACATTTTAGGAACATGCTAGAGCAGGCTAAATAAACATTTAAAGAAGTTAGGGTAAGGAGACAAACACTGAGGGGTGATTTTACTCTAAGGTGGCCAGGGAAGTTCTTTCTGATGATATTGGAGTAGAGATTGAAAGTAAGGAAAGAAGCCATAAAGATAACCGAGGATGGAGCCTCCCAGGCAGAAGAAAAGGTAAGTACATAAATGGCAAAGAATTGTTCGAATTTATGACAGAGTTATGGTTGGCTGCCATATTTTCTTGCCTGAGGATTTGGAAGGATGACATTGTTATTCTCTAAGACTCTTGGCTGGTGGTTCAGAGATAAAGAATCCACCTCCTATGCTGGAGAATTAGGTTCGATCCTGGATCAGGAAGACCCCCAGAGAAGGAAATGGCAACCTACTCCAGTACCCTTGCCTAGGAATTTCCATGGACAGAGGAGCCTGGAGAGCTACAGTCCATGGGGTCGCAGCGTCGGACACAACACTGTCCCTTTTAATGGGACCAAAAATTTGAAATTCACCTCATTGCCACCACCATGCCCAAGATGCCTGAGCATGAAGCAGTCTCAGAAGTTTTTTGTCTGCTGATTTTATGTAAGATCGTGGAAGTCTTAGCAAACTCTCATCAGGGACTGAAACCCATCCCACCTCTAAGGACTCCTTCTTTCAGAAACAACTTAGATTTCCTTCCTCTTCCATCTCCATGTCCCTTCAATGCCCATGAAGCAAGCCCTGCTCCAGTTCTCAACCAGAGATGCACATAAGAATTATCTGATTAAATTATACTTGTCAAACATTCCTATCTGGTTCTACCCCTGATCTCATGAGTTAGAGTCTCACGACTCCAAGTGAGGAAAAGCCACATACAAAATAAAATAAAAAAGACATGGCATATTGGGGATATCAAGGACAAGCAACTAGCCACTGCTGTACTTCCTCGGTAACATGCAATTAGGTCTTCTATGGCCATTTTACGTTCTTTACGCTTCCATTCCAAAAATTCATTTTTTATTTTCAAGGCTTAAGCCACAGGAGAGCTGATAATTCCTCTGCATCAGTGCCTGGACCTTTGTGTACTGTACAACCCCTGTTGAGACATCCAAAATACTGTATCTTATTATGTACTGAAGCTAGAAGTGTTTTCTCTGAAAAAGCTTTTTATACAGCTTTTTGAATTTTACAAAATTGCATCATAAAAGGCTTTTTTTTTTTTTAATTAATGAAAACTTTGGAAGTTATGGTAGATCTTTAGTTGGGTAGTCACACCTTTATTTAGTCTCTTTCCGGTATGACTCCAGCGTGGTCATGAGATCAGCTTTGGCTCCTGCTAAGTGACAAGTGTGTTCCATGCAGAGACCTGATAAATCTGGGAGTAACACAACAGAAATAGAATGTGAGCCACAGATGTAATGTTCAAACTTCTAGCAGCCACATTTTTAAAAAATAAGGATTTTTGAATTTATTTTTACTTGGAGGATAATTTCTTTACAATGCTGTGTTAGTTTCTGCCATATAATGACATGAATCAGTTGTAACTATAAATATATCCACTCCCTGTTGAGCCTCCCTCCCGCCCCTCTAGGTCATCACAGAGCACCAAGCTGAGCTCCTCATGCGATGGAGTAGCTTCTCACTGTCTGTTTTACACAGGGTAGGGTATCTATGTCAACATTATTCCCACCATTCGATTCACCCTCTCCTTTCCCTGCTGTGTCCACAAGTATCTTCTCCATGTCTGCATCTCTATTCCTGCCCTGCAAATAGGTTCATCAGTATCATTTTTCCAGATTTCATATATATGCATTAATATGGATATTTTTTTCTCTTTCTAACTTCCTTCACTCTAGGTTCGACAGACTCTAGGTTTATCCACTTCACTACAACTGATTCAATTTCATTCCTTTTTATGGCTGAGTAGTATTTCATTGAATATATGTACCACAATTTTATCCATTCACCTGTCCATGGACAGCTAGGTTGCTTCCATGTCCTGGCTATTATGAACAGTGTTTCAGTGAACATTGGGGTAAATGTGTCTTTTTGAATTATGGTTTTCTCAGGGTATATGCCCACTGGTGGGATTGCTGGGTCATATGGTGTTTTATTCATGGTTCTTTAAGGAATCTCCATACTGTTCTCCATAGTGGTTGTATCAGTTTACATTCCCACCAACAGTGCAAGAAGATTCCCTTTGCTCCATACCCTCTCCAGCAATTATTATGTGTAGATTTTTTGATGATAGCCATTCTGACCGGTGTGAGGTGATACCTCAATGTAGTTTTGCTTTGCATTTCTCTAAATGTTGAGCCATTTTGAGCATCTTTTCATGTGAAATACATTTTAATAGTATATCTTAGCCCAATACATGTAAAATATTATAATTCCAAAATGGGATCACAATTTTAATAAGATACTCATAAAGAACTGTACAAAAAAGATCTTAAGGACCCAGATAACCACGATGGTGTGATCACTCACCTAGAGCCAGACTTCCTGGAATGTGAAGTCAAGTGGGTCTTAAGAAGCATCACTGCAAACAAAGCTAGTGGAGGTGATGGAATTCCAGTTGAGCTATTTCAAATCCTGAAAGATGGCACTGTGAAAGTGTTGCACTCAATATGCCAACAAATTTGGAAAACTCAGCAGTGGCCACAGGACTGGAAAAGGTCAGTTTTCATTCCAGTCCCAAAGAAAGGCAATGCCAAAGAATGCTCAAACTACCACACAGTTCCACTCATCTCACACGCTAGTAAAGTAATTCTCAAAATTCTCCAAGGCAGGCTTCAGCAATATGTAAACTGTGAACTTCCAGATGTTCAAGCTGGTTTTAGAAAAGGCAGAGGAACCAGAGATCAAATTGCCAACATCTGCTGGATCATTGAAAAAGCAAGAGAGTTCCAGAAAAACAGCTATTTCTGCTTTATTGACTATGACAAAGTCTTTGTGTGGATCACAATAAACTGTGGAAAATCTTCTGAAAGAGGTGGGAATACCAGACTACTTCACCTGCCTCTTGAGAAATCTGTATGCAGGTCAGGAAGCAACAGTTAGAACTGGACATGGAACAACAGACTGGTTCCAAATAGGAAAAGGAGTACTTCAAGGCTGTATATTGTCAGCTGCTTATTTAACTTCTATGCAGAGTACATCATGAGAAACTCTGGGCTGGAAGAAGCACAAGCTGAAATCAAGATTATTGGGAGAAATATCAATAACCTCAGATATGTAGATTACACCACCCTTATGGCAGAAAGTGAAGAAGAACTGAAGCCTCTTCTGAAGAAGAGAAGCCTCTTGATGAAAGTGAAAGAGGAGAGTGAAAAAGTTGGCTTAAAGCTCAACAGTCAGAAAACTAAGATCATGGCATCTGGTCCCATCACTTCATGGCAAATAGATGGGGAAACAGTGGAAACAGTGGCTGACTTTATTTTTCTGGGCTCCAATATCACTGCAGATAGTGATTGCAATCATGAAATTAAAAGACGCTTACTCCTTGGAGAGAAAGTTATTACCAACCTAGGTAGCATATTCAAAAGCAGAGACATTACTTTGCCGATTAAGGTTCGTCTAGTCAAGGCTATGGTTTTTCCTGTGGTCATATATGGATGTGAGAGTCAGACTATAAAGAAAGCTGAGTGCTGAAGAATTGATGCCTTTGAACTGTGGTATTGGAGAAGACTCTTGAGAGTCCCTTGGACTGCAAGGAGATCAAATCAGTCAATCCTAAAGGAAATCAGTCCTGAATATTCATTGGAAGGACCGATGCTGAAGCTGAAACTCTAATACTTTGGCCACCTGATGCGAAGAGCTGACTCATTTGGAAAGACTCTGATGCTGGGAAAGATTGAAGGCAGGAGGAGAAGGGGATGACAGAGGATGAGATGGTTGGGTGGCATCACCGACTCGAGGGACATGGGTTTGGGTGAACTCTGGGAGTTGATGATGGACAGGGAGGCCCGGTGTGCTGCAGTTCATGGGGTCACAAAGAGTCAGACACTGGGGACCTGTCCTCTCAAAGCACTTGCTCTTGGGTGATCTCTGGGATTCCATCATGAGCTGCTGCTGCTGCTGCTGCTGCTAAGTCGCTTCAGTCGTGTCCGACTCTGTGTGACCCCACTGACGGCAGCCCACCAGGCTCCTCCTCCCTAGGATTCTCCAGGCAGGAACACTGGAGTGGGTTGCCATTTCCTTCTCCAATGCATGAAAGTGAAGAGTGAAAGTGAAGTCACTCAGTTGTGTCCAACCCTCAGCAACCGCATGGACTGCCGCCTTCTAGGCTCCTCCGTCCATGGGATTTTCCAGGCAACAGTGCTGGAGTGGGGTGCCATCGCCTTCTCTGTCCATCATGAGAAGCCTAACAAAACCAGGAAGAGCGCCCATGAAGGAGAAACAAGTTTCAGCTAACAGCTCCAGCTGAGTTCCCAGCTGGCAGCCAGCATTCCCACTTGCCATCTCAGAAGTGGATCCTCCAGCCACCTGGGAACCGTCTCTGCTGAGGCAGCATGGAGCCGAGGTGAGCTCTCCTTTCTGCATACTGCCTAAATTGCAGAATCTTGAGCAAGCGCATAGTTGTTGCTGTTTGAAGCCAATGAATTATGTGATGCCTTGTTAACAGCCCGAACAGAAGTTAGCAAAGACGCTGGGATTAGTAGTTTTCTCCCCTCCCTCACACATCCATTCATTTTCTTTCTTTCTTTTCTTTTTTTTTCTTGGCCCCACTGCATAGCTTGTGGGATCTTAGTTTCCTGACCAGGAACTGAACTTGGTCCATGGCAGTGAAAGCACAGAGTCCTAACCACTGAACCAACATGGAGTCCCTCCATCCATTTTCATTTTGCCTTTTCTGCCTGCTCAGTTGGAGTCACTGGATGATGCAAAATAAGTGAAAGTCTGGTTCACCATATCCAGAGAACGTCAGGGCTAGCTCAGAAGTCACTGCTTTGTGGTGAAGGATCATTAGTGTCCCTGGTGGCTCAGATGGTAAAGAATCTGCCTGCAGTGCAGGAGACCTGTGTTTAATCCCTGGGTCAGGAAGATCCCCTGGAGAAGAGAATGGCTACTCATTCTGGTATTCTTGCCTAGAGAATTCCATGGACAGAGGAGCCTGGTGGGCTTACAGTCCATGGGATCCCAAAGGGTGGGACATGACTGAGCCACTTTCACTTTCATACTTCTTGCTGTCTCCTCACAGGGCCTTCCCTCTTTGCATGCATGGTGAGAAAGGAAGACAGATGTTGAATGTCTCTTCCTCTCTTTATAAAGACATCAGTCCTATCCAATTAGGGCCTCACTATTGTGATTTCATTTCACAGCAATTGCTTCCCTAAAGGTCTTATTTCCAAGTTTAGTCACATGGTGGTTAGGGCTTCAATGTACGAATCTGATGGGGGCAGTGGAGATATAGTTCAGTCTATCACAGCCACCAGCCTTCCAGGCAGTCTTAGGCAATTCAGGTCACCTCCCTGAGCAGTCTTATTGCTATACCATTTCTCATAAGTATGAGATAAGGATTAAAGGAGATTATAGACATGAAGCTTCCATAAGCCTCTTATCCTTCTCCATCAGAGGGCCAACAGAATGAAAACCACAATCACAGGAAACTAACCAATCTGATCACATGGACCACAGCCTTGTCTAATGCGATGAAACTATGAGCCATGCCGTGTAGGGCCACCCAAGATAGACAGGTCATGGTGAAGAGTTCTGATAAAATGTGGTCCACTGGAGAAAGGAATGGCAAAGCACTTCAGTATTCTTGCCTTGAGAGCCTCATGAACAGCATGAAAAGGCAAAAAGATAGGACACTGAAAGATGAACTCCCCAGGTCCTTAAGGGCCCAGTATGCTACTGGAGGTCAGTGGAGAAATAACTCCAGAAAGAATGAAGAGATGAAACCAAAGAAAAACAACACCCAGTTGTGGATGTGACTTGTGATAAAAGTAAAGTTCAATGCTGTAAAGAACCATATTGCATAGGAAACTAGGGAAACCACTAGACCATTCAGGTATGGCCTAAATCACATCCCATATGATTATACAGTGGAAGATTCAAGGGATTAGATCTGATAGACAGTGCCTGAAGAACTACAGATGGAAGTTCATGACATTGTACAGGAGGCAGAGATCAAGACCATCCCCAAGGAAAAAAAATGCTAAAAGGCAAAGTGGTTGTCTGAGGAGGGCTTACAATAGCTAAGAAAAGAAAAGATGCAAAAGGCAAAGGAGAAAACGAACAATATACCCATTTGAATGCAGAGTTCCAAAGAATAGCAAGGAGAGATAAGAAAGCCTTCCTCAGTGATCAGTGCAAAGAAATAGAGGAAAACAATAGAATGGGAAAGACTAGAGATTTCTTCAAGAAAATTAGGGATACCAAGGAAACATTTCATGCAAAGATGGGCACAATGAAGGACATAAATGGTATAGATCTAATAGAAGCAGAAGGTATTAAGAAGAGGTGGCAAGAATACACAGAAGAACTGTACAGAAAAGATCTTCATGACCCAGATAACCATGATGATGTGATCACTAACCTAGAGCCAGACATCCTGGAGTGTGAAGTGGGCCTTAGGAAGCAATCAGTATGAACAAAGCTAGTGGAAGTGATGGAATTCCAGTTGAGCTATTTCAAATCCTGAAAGATGATGCTGTGAAAGTGCTGCACTCAATATGCCAGCAAATTTGGAAACCTCAGCAGTGGCCACAAGATTGGAAAAGGTCAGTTTTCATTCCAATTCCAAAGAAAGGCAATGCCAAAGAATGCTCAAACTATTGCACAATTGCACTCATCTCACACAGTAGCAAAGTAATGCTCAAAATTCTCCAGGCCAGGCTTCAACAGTGAACTGTGTGAACTGTGAACTTCCAGATGTTCAAGCTGGTTTTAGAAAAGGCAGAGGAACCAGAGATCAAATTGCCAACATTGGTGGGATCATTGAAAAAGTAAGAGAGTTCCAGAAAAACATCCACTTCTGCATTATTGACTATGCCAAAACTTTTGACCGTGTGGATCACAACAAACTGTGGGAAATTCTTAAATAGATGGGAACACCAGACCACCTCACCTGCCTCCTAAGAAATCTGTATGCAGGTGAAGAAGCAATAGTCTGAACTGGACATGGAACAACTGACTGGTTCCAAATAGGGAAAGGAGTATGTCAAAGCTGTATATTGTCACCCTGCTTATTTAACTTACATGCAGAGTACATCTGCTGGGCTGGAGGAAGCACAAGCTGGAATCAAAAAGCCAGGAGAAATATCAATAATCTCAGATATGTAGATGACACCACCCTTATGGCAGAAAGCGAAGAAGAACTAAAGAACTTCCTGATGAAAGTGAAAGAGGAGAGTGAAAAAGTTGGCTTAAAACTCAGCATTCAGAAAACTAAGATTGTGGCATCTGGTCCCATCACTTCATGGCAAATAGATGGGGAAACAATGGAAACAGTGAGAGACTTTATTAGTATTATTATTTGGCTCCAAAATCACCACAAATGGTGACTGCAGCCATGTAATTAAAAGATGCTTGCTCCTTGGAAGAAAAGTTATGACCAACCTAGACAGCATATTAAAAACCAGAGACATTACTTTGCCAACAAAGGTCTGTCTAGTCAAAGCTATGTTTTTTTCCAGTAGTCATATATGGATGTGAGAGCTGAACTATAAGGAAAGCTGAGTGCCAAAAAATTGATGCTTGAACTGTGGTATTGGAGAAGACTCTTGAGAGTGGCTTGGACTGCATGGAGATCAAACCAGTCCTTCCTAAAGGAAATCAGTACTGAATATTCATTGGAAGGACTGATGCTGAAGCTGAAACTCCATTACTCTGGCCACCTGATGGGAAGAACTACTCATTAGGAAAGACTCTGATGCTGGGAAAGATTGAAGGCAGGAGGAGAAGGGGATGACAGAGGATGAGATGGTTGGATGGCATCATCAACTCGATGGACATGAGTTTGAGTAAGCTCCGGGAGCTGGTGATAGACAGGGAGGCCTGGTGAGCTGCAGTCCATGGGGTTGCAAAGAGTTGGACAGGACTGAGTGACTGAACTGAACTGATAGACATGAAAAAGACAGTGGAAAATAATTAAAAAAAAAGATTTTAGAAGTAAAAATAGAGGATATCCTGGCCTTTTTTTCCTCTTTGTGTATTATGAAAACCAATAAATGATGTTGACTAAACAAATGACAGAATGGACAAATTAAAAAATGAAATTAATGAATGGAGGAGAAAAATTAACATTACACATGAAAGAACAAAATAAATTTGGGGAACTTCCCTTTTGGTCCAGCGGTTAAGACTTCACCTTCCAATGTAGGCGGTACAGGTTTGATCTGATCCCGCACGCCTTGCGACCAAAACACCCAAATGTAAAATGGAAACAACATTGTAACAAATTCAATATAGACTTTAATCAATCATTGTCTAGACCCAAGGGTTCTTTCTGGGTAGATGATGGAATCAACATAACAATGATGAGGAGACGATTGAAGGGGGAGATGAGGATGGCTGATATTCTGAGCCCTTACCACATTCTAAGGAAGATGCAAAACAGTACCTGTATCTCTCTGTAGTTTGAAGCCACACAGCAGTCTCTAAAGAAAGCACAATTAGATTATGTCTCTTGAGAGAGGAGCTAAAAACCTGACTGAGACTTTTCAAGCCAATCAGAAGAGAAGACTGAGGCAGGAAAGAAAAATGATGAGACCACTTTGAAAAGAGATTCCATTCTGTATCAGGGCTTCCCTGGTTGCTCAGCTGGTAAAGAATCTGCCTGCAATGCCGGTGACCTGGTTCAATCCCTGGGGGTTGGGAAGGTCCCCTGGAGGAGGGCCTGGCACCCCACTCCAGTATTCTTGCCTGGAGAATCCCTGTGAACAGAGGGGCCTGGGGGGCTACAAGAATGAGGGCAAAGGGAAAGATGAAGACAGGAAGCAGGTGAGAGATTTTGGCATAATGTCTT